>PVKM010011734.1:0-32757 GCA_004027735.1 Carollia perspicillata | reverse complement strand
CACTAAGCTCAACATGTCTTTTTATGCCAACACATTATTAATCCACAGGAGTGGTAAAATATGTTTCTTAAAGGCCCCATTCACATGGAAATTGTTGGCACTTGCTGAAAATTACACTGTTTCATTGCTCGGCCCTGAGAGTTTCTAGTAGAATTCACACCAAGTTTGATTCTCAAGGGAAATTGTAATAGGAGTCTATACAAAAAATTCAACATTTGTTCTTAAAGTATATTTTTAAAGGATTAAAGCCTGAAGCACTAATGCATTCTAGTATCACACGGCAGTGTTGTAGTTCATACTTAACAAATGATTTGGAAGTCTGTTTGAATCTGTTTTTAGGTTATTGCTCTTTTTCCTGCCTATTCTCTCTCTCTCTGTCTCTCTCTCTCTCTGGGGTCCACAGCTAAGTTACACGTCCCAGCCTCCCTTGCAGTAAGCTAGGATCCCATAACTGAGCTCTGACGGAAGAATATGGGCAGAAGTCATGACCCACAAAAACCTGCTTCACAATTATCCTCGTTCTCTTCTATTCTCTTGCATCAAACAGAAGACCCAGAAGAGGACTCCCAAGTCTGACACGTGCTGAATATCTACACTGGATTCTTCGTGAGCAAAAAAGAGAAAGTTATAGTGTTAAATTTCTCAGGATATAAGGTACTGAAATGCAGTTAGATACTGCTGACTTTCTCTTCTTTCTTTATTTCTTCTTTCCTTTTTTGAAAAAAAATCTTTCTACAAAGAGTAGATTCTACTGATGAGAGAAAAAAGGAAAAATCATCTTGTCATAGTCTGTTTTCTTATCATTGATTTAGTCAACAACTTTGATTAAGCAATTAACTTTGTTGGGCTTCATATTCCCAAGCATTAACCTAAGGACACATACTAAAATATTTCATAAAATCATCACCCACAGGACCTTTTGCAGGTGAAGTCCTTCATGTCCATGCCTTCATATAGGATCTGAGCCCTCAATGCTACAAGCTATACAAGAACAGTCATTGTTTTTAAAGGAATTTAGAGCAAAAGAATTTGCACCCTTGTTTCAAAGCCTAATCTTGCACTTTCGACACTGTTCTTGGTGAATTCTACCTGTGAAGAGCCCGGCTACCCCACATGGCATTTCTACACACCTACATGTGTATTGCAACCGGCAAGTTCTTCCAACTGAGAATACTTTGTTTTCCTCAATCTTTTTATCTTCAGGCTAAAATAAATCACACCAGCCTTTTAATCTTATCCTTAAGAATGAATTTCAACACTTCAAACAGTTTTATATCTCTCTTTCATCAGCCATATTCACATAATTGATCTATTTGGTAGACAAATAAACTAAAGAAAAAAGAAATACATCCAGCCAGCTGTTTATATAGACAAAACTGCTTTTGAATGAATGGCCTTTTTTTGTCAAATTTTTTATAGCCTTAAAGAACAGAATCTGAAACAGATAGACTACTCAAGAAAAACTGCAGTAAAATGAGTTTAAGAGAATACATTTTTTTCTGAGTTTAAAAAATTAGATGCCTATGCATATTTTAAAGTACAATTTCTTTAGATCTAATTTAGTTGTAATGATAGTTACTTTCAATTCAGGTAGGCACATTCCATGTAGGTTTCTATCAAGTAGTTTGATCAAGCCAGAACTGGATACAATTGAAAAACTTAGAGGCATTATTTGCCCCAATCTCATCTTTGTAATGGTTCAAATGGTAAGAACTCACCATCCCCATTTATTGGGAACATCTAGGAGGAGCAAAGTGAGTACCATTAGACAACTTAATCAGCTTAGTCTATAGCATTTAAAAACTCAATTTTAATTATCTTAATAGGAATTGGGGGGGGACCCGACTAACACCTTGCAATGCACCAATAGAGCTATTCAACTTACCTAATAAAATCATAAGCGGTTGTCATTCTCTACCTACTGCTTATTGGGGCTATGGAGGCAGAGAGATTTGGATCCAAATCCCATCTAATCCACTTATTAACTCCATAATTTAATATCTCTGATGATTAAATTTCTTACTTGACAAACTGAGGAAATGTTATTTAACACGCTCTGTGGTTCTGAGGTTTACGTAAGATACAATGGACAAAGCACTTACCAGAGTGCCTAGAACCTAGCAGGTAGCTGTGGTGAAATATGGACTGCGGCACATTCTTTGCCACTCTTCCCAGTCTCTTCCTCCCCGCCTTGCGTCTGGGCCTTTCCTGAGACTTGTCTTGGCCGAAGGAGTGCAAGGGCAATGTTGTTGTATAATTTCCAATGCTGGGCCTTAAGAGATATGCAGCTTCCACTCTCATGCTGGGTATACTCCTTCTTCGAATCCAACCACCAACCCGTAAGAAGCCCAAGCCACATGAAAAGGCCATGTGGACAAGACCCAAGGGACTTGGGCTGACAGCCTCATCTCAGCTAATGGCCAGCACCAAGCACCAGCCATGGGGAATGACTCCAGGCGTCATTCCTCCAGTGGTGAAGGAAAAAGGCACACACCACTTCTTTGTTCTACTTGGAGACTTTAGGGTCGATACATCTCACAGTGCAATTCTATGCCAAAGCATTGGGGATATAAAAAGGAGATGTTTTGTTCTCAAAAAAAGAAAAGAAGAAAGAAACTTTCACGTACATAAAATAACCCAAGAAGGACTAATGTTTTCTTTCCATTGTAATCCTCACTGTAGTCCACACCCTCTCATTATAGCACACACACTGTGCATTCTTACATGACTATAAATCAGAGGGCAGAGAATATGTTTGCTTTAAAACCAGACATCACGACCTATTTAAAGGGTACAGCTCCCGAAATCTCACTTGGTCTTCTTTGCCTGTGATCTTCCCAGATTGATATTCCATTTGCCTTCCCGCTTCTTGACCCATCTTTCCTTGTGGACATCATAGACCTAGCACCAAATCTGCCTATCTGTCTCCATTTTCTACCTTTGTATACCCCCTGTACCTACCTTTCTTATAGTATTTTTTAAACCTTTCCCAATGACTTTACCTCTCTCCTGCCCTTGATCTATACTAGCTATCTCCACAGATCTATTACATCCAATGAACACTACTTTTAGATGTCCAGTCTTGGCCTTTCTTGCTTTATTGTGAATCATTTTTGCCATGCCCAGGGTGTCAGTAGATACAGTATCATTATAATTAAAGGTGTAATGCATAAATACACAATGTCTTCTTTCCCCAGGACAAAAACAAATGAAAATGACAGTAATCTACAAAATAAAACAGTTGTATGATTCCAGGTAAATTTTCTAATAGAGGTTTTGGTATCAAAATATACAATGAAATATTCAGTAACCAATCACATTATGTTCTTGATATATAGCAAAGCTCCTGAGTCTGTTGAAAGTTTCTTCTTCCAGAGAAGCAAATCCTTGCCATCTTCGGCGGGGTTTGCAATCAAATATAATAATATACAAACAGCTGAGCAATTATGGCGTGCTTGCCTGGTGCTGGGGAGCTACCTTTCATCAACTAAAGAGGCCACAACCAATTTAGGAACAGAGTACTTATTGTGTATTTGTAATATGAAGAAAATAATTACTGTAGTTTATAATGATTTAAGATTTTTAGTATGAATAACACATTCAATTCAGAAAATTTCCTCTTAAACATAGTAATTATTTTAATTATTTTTCCCTGGCAATTTTTCTATTGAAATTTTCTTATTGTGTTGTTTTAATTGAAGTAACTCAATTAGGCCACAGAAATTTAAATTATTCAAAATCGTGGCCATTTTTGTTCAAAGTGGATTTTTTTAAAAATTGTCTTAGGGACTGTAGTTCGAAGAAATGTTTTACGTGTTTATTCCTCAGCTATGTGTTTTTCAGATGCTTTGATCTACATGCTGGCAGTTTCTTGCATTTCACAATAGCATATCTCCCAGTGAGAACAATTCCAACCACAAGGAACGGGGATTCAAGCTGAGATCCAGCAAGACCAAGAGGTAAGGATCCCATTCAGAGGCAACTGGCTGTCAAATACAGACTTGAACAGAAAGTCAGAGAAAGCAGTTCTAACAACTTGTTAGTATCATAAGGAGAAATGTATAGGTGATTAGCTTATAAAGACCACAGATGTAAAAGAAGGGACTGTCTCTTGGGGTTCCTTTCATCTTTGCCTTGTGTGGTAACGTTCAGTTTACGAAGAGCTTCCACACCCTTTGGCTCATTCAGTTCTCCCCATAACCTTGTGAGGAAGGCCAGGGCAATGATGTGTCCCCCTTTTCACCTATGAGGAAACCCAGGTTCTGAAAAGATGGCTGACTTTCTTTTTTTAAAATAATATATATACTTTTATTATTCACCACTTAACTCCTTAATATGCCAATCATGAGCTAGTTTTCAGCAGTTATATTCCCTTGCTCACAGCTGCATAGGACGTGATTAACTGGAAAACAGAGAGACCAGAGACAAAGTCAGAGGTGACATCACATGGCCTATGCCCTCACAATACAATTGTCAAATTCAGTGGCCATTTGGTAAAGCTGGTTCACCTCTGTTCCCTTTGCCAGGGATCCTTCCTCATGTTTGTGAAAACTGGACCAAGTGGTGGGGCTCTGTTTCCTGGTTTGAATTCTCAGTGGCTTTATCCAGAACCTCACTGGCAACTGGTGACTGTAACACCGGCCCAACCTTCTCTGCTCCCATGAGGGGGCACTTGCAGTTGCAAAGATAATACTGCAGGTTGCAGTCCCCTATGCCAAACTTGAGCTTCCCCAAGGAGGTTTTATTCTCCATGAGATCCAGTGCGCTGAACGTGTCAAACCCTTTCATTTTGGCAAGAACAAGGGCGTCATCACTCATGACGTCTAGAAAAGGGGTTTGGGTGAGAACATAGTAGAAAGAGTAAGCAGCCTTTAGCCTCTTGTGGGTTGGATGGTTCATGGTGGTAGAGTGAAGTACATAAAAATAGCTCAGGGAGTGTGTCACCTCACCATTTGCATTCTCTACCACAAAAACGACAGCGATATTCTCCTGGGGGTAGAACCAGTACTCCTCCTCCTGGCTCATGACAAGTGTGAGGTGAAACTGCATGGGTACCTGGTGAGCAGCTGGTGCACTACTGGAATATCCTTTTTTCCCATTGGTTGCAGTCCAGGGGTCTGGGAGACTGGCAGCCAGTGGAGCTTCATGGTATGCTGCATGGTCACATTTCTGGTCAGGTGGGAGAACTTCACTTCAAACAGCTTCTGTGGGTTTAGTGCAGTGTAAACAGCTTGGAAAATGCCCTCCAGGTGAACCCGCCAGGTTATCTCATGGACCAGGACTGGAGCCACCCTCTCGATGTGCGGCCTCTTGTGGACACACAGGAAGTGGATCACCATCTTCTCCTCTGGGTCACAGATGTGGATGTTGCTGGGATGGTGCTGATGAGCCCAGCCAGTTTCCAGCTTGAGACCACTTGAACCCCACAGTGCCACTGGGAGAGCCAGAGATGTGGCCAGAGAACCCATAAAAGAAATTTCAGGTAATAATAATCAGAATGAAGCATGTTGTCATCATCTTCCATGTAATTCTCATTCAGGAGGGTGTATAATTCTTTTAGCACACCCTGGTCCCCCAGGTCCAAGGCATCCCAGGTGAAGCCCTGGGACAGGGTGTAGGGTTCCTGGCAGATGTTGTCTTTGTCAGGCTCCATTGGGCCTCGGGTATTTAGTCCTTGTCCCAGTTTGGAGATGGGCTGCATTTCCTGGAATTGGTAGCTTCTCTTGCTAGCCTCCTCTATTGTTTTGGCAGGTCCCTGGCTCACTGAAAACAGTTCAATGGCCATCTGCATTTCCTGGCTCCTCTCTGTTGGCAAAGAGTTCATCTTTAAAAGCTGATCCTGGGCTAAAACTACCTCACTGCCTTTCTCTTTCTTTCTCTTCTTGTTTCTTTTTCTTCTTTTTGGCTCCAGTGTCATTGGCTGGACTCAAGTCACCCTGTTTGTAGCTGTTGTCTTCCTGGTTCTTGCAATCACTGCAGTGCTCATGGCTGTTTCTGCTCCCTTCCACTGGCTGACTTTCTTAATATTACTTCCATTAGGAGGCAGTCCAAGACACAGCTACAAAAGACTGAGCAGGCGTTTATCTGTGTCTTCTGACTCCTGTGCTTGGGTCCTTCCACCTCATCATTTTGTGGCTCAAATTTTGAGATGCATAAAGTTGTGAATGGAGGTAGATATGTCATCACATGAAAGTTCACATCTGCTCAACATTAAGGAAGAATTAGAACTAGTTATCTTAATAGGAGGTATGCTTTGTAAATACTTCTTTTTCTGTCCTGTATTTTTTTACTGTTGTTCAATTACAGTTGTCCCACTTTTTCCCCATTGCTCTCCCCTGCCCCCTCCCTTCCCTTACACAGTCAATTCCCACCCCATTGTCTGTGCCCATGGGTCCTTTATACATGTTCCTTGACTTGTCCCTTCCTTTTTCTCCCCATCTCTCCCCATCTCCATCCACTCTGGTCACTGTCAATTTGTTCTTTATTTCCATATCTCTGGTTACATTTTGCTCACTTGTTTTGTTGATTACATTCCACTTATAGGTGAGATCATATGGTATTTATCTTTCACTGCCTGGCTGATTTCATTTAACATAATACTCTCCAGTTCCATCCATGCTGTTGCAAAAAGTAGGAGTTTCTTCTTTCTTTCTGCTGTGTAGCATTCTATTGTGTAAAAGTACCAGTTTTTTGATCCACTTATTTACTGATGGGCATTTAGTTTGTTTCCAGCACTTGGCTATTGTAAATTGTGCTGCTATGAACATTGGGGTGCATAGGTTCTTTTGGATTGGTGTTTCAGGATACTTAAGGTATAATACCAGCAGTGGAATCACTGGATCAAAAGACAGTTCCATTTTTAGTGTTTTGAGGAAATTTCATACTTTTTTCCTCAGTGGCTATACTAGTCTGCAATTCTACTATCAGTGCACTGAGGTTCCCTTTTCTCCACAACCTTGCCAGCACTTGTTTGTTGATTTATTAATGATGGCCCTTCTGACTCGTGTGAAATGGTATCTCATTGTGGTTTTTAAATTGCAACTCTCTGATGGCTATTGATGCTGAGCATCTTTTCGTATGTCTCTGGGTCCCCTGTATGTACTTCTTGGAGAAGTGTCTGTTCAGGTCCTTTGCCCATTTTTTAATTGGACTGTTTGTCTTCCTGGTGTGGAGTCATGCATACTTCTTCATGAAAACCTTGATGACGTATGCACTAAAAAGTACACCTGTGTGCAATTCCTGTTTACTATCAAGAGGAAAGCCAGGGAAGCTCTTCAAACAAGAGATCTGGCAATAGTGGCATTTTATCTGATCCTAGTCATTATTGGTAGAGCAGTGACCTCACTCACGTGGATATGGTACCCCATCAAATAAGAATAATTTTTGCTACAGGAATATTATACAAGAGGTGCTGTTTACCTTCCCTTCCTTCCTTTGTGGCAACTGTCATTTGGGACCACTCCATCCAAATAACCACCTATAAATATAGTTATTTTTTTTTTAATTCAGGATTTTGTAAAGGCAACAGAAAAGGTTAGATGAACAAATGGTTACTATGGGTCAAGGATCAGGAAATAGAGAAGCCAAAGAATTTACATGCCTGACCCATGGAATGAACTGGGGGTGGGCGTTGGGCATTGCTGGAAGGAATAAGGGTACTGGGAAGAGGAGGGCAAGGGGGGAAAATTGGGACAACTGTAATAGCATAATCAATAAAATATATTTTAAAAAGGATTATAGCAAAAAGCTAAATATAATTTGAGCCCACAACAAACTATAGGTAACATTTACAGGATGGAGGAAAAGTAGGGTTACAGTTGTGTATATGAGTAATAATACAGTAAGTATTAATAATAACACAAGAATAAACCCAATTTCATGTACTCATAACTATAAACCTACTTTTGCCCTATCCCATATATAGTTGGGGTAAAATATTTAATTTATTTTCCTAGAAGTTATGAAAACCTTTAAAGAATTCTACCTAACGGAAGTATTTCTCATCAAGACTAGTATGAGCATTATAATTTAGTCCTTGATTGTTGATCTATTTTCTCCTTGTTGTGAGTCTACATTGCTCTATGGCAGAAGGCCATTTCCTTATATCAAGGCCTTTAACATAAATTGCATATCATCCTGCAATTCTTTCTAAGGTTGCAGTTGTTTGAAAATAAATCTCAGCCATATTTCTAAGTGGTTTTCTTTCCTTTGATATGCTTTACAAATTGCCCATGATTACTGTTCATCACTCTGGAACTCTCTCCATTTGTGCATCTCTCTGTATGCTCTCTTCGCTGTATGCCACTTAGCTCAGAAAAGGCTAGTAGCAGCCTCTGTGAATCCCTGTTTGTCCAATCTGCTTGCTATATTTTCCTCTGCTGCTTCATGATCCTATAGCAATGGGAAGAATTTTCATAGTTTCCTGACAAAGAGGAGTAACTTTCAGATTGGTCTGTGATAAAAAAAATAGTCTGTCCTAATTGCAAATATTCTATGACAGTTTTTAAAGTTGTGGCTAGAGACCTATGGGTTCTGAGAGCTATATAAAATATGAATCCATGCTTGAAACTTTTATTTATAATGGTACGTGGGTTTTGATATGACTTGTTTCTTATTTTGGATCATGATAAAAAGAAATTTCAAAATTACTCTTCTATGTTATTTAATGTATAATATTAACTATCCAACTTTTGGCAGATATTTGAGATTTTACACTTTAAGCTTTTTATACACTTAACCTTTTCATGCTCACTGCTGGATGTGTCCATGTTGAAGTGAATAGCTGAAACAATTATAGAGTTGTGATGAGAATTCTTTTATCTGGTGTCACTGGTCAGAGACTCTCAGTATGGGATGCTTGGTATGTGAGAGAACCCTATGCCAGTGAATTTCAACTTTTGTCATCTCATGACACACATAAACTAATAACTAAAATTCTGCATCACACCAACAAATTGTTTTTGCCAATCTGACACAAAATAGGTGTAATTTTGATTCATTCACAACAAATGGCTATTGTTGCATTGGTTGTTGTCATTTTAAAAATTTGACAGGCTAAGGGAGAAGATGCCAGTGCCCCTGACTAAACAGTCAGGCATTGGATGTTTTTTTTACAAATTCTTGAGGCACACCAGTGTCCCTTACTTGGCACATCAGTTGAAAATCACTGCCCTAGGCTTCTGAGCTAGATGTCTACTGGCTTCTAATCTGTTTCTACCACTTGCTGAGCTGGAAGCCTTAGGTTAAGTCACTTAATTTCTTTGAGCCTCAATTCCCTCACCTGTAACATTGGGCTAATATTTATTTCACATGGTTGTTTTGTGGATTAGAAAAATGCACATAAAAAGTGGTCAATAAATGGACATTATAATTCTAACAGTGGAAGCCTGCTTTATAAGCAGTATAAATGGAAGTTATAAAGATATTAGAATAGTTTTGGGTTAAAGTAAATGAGACAAGAGCAGTAGATTTTTAAAAATCTGAAATATTTAGTAAATTCAAATTATTGAAGCTAGAGTTGCGGAAAAGAGATAAGCCACCTGAGAGTCAACTACAAAGAAGAATCTAGCTGTCCTCCAGGGGATAAAACAACATAATCTGACAGTAAGACAATCTAGTTAACTATAAAAATAAATGTTATTTAAGAAATTAAAAATGGCTACATAAGCTAGAAATCTCACTACTAGGTTTATCTGGAGGTCTGTCCAGAAGTCCAGCCATTGTTAATATAATGAGAAAGGTTTGCCACACATTGATGTAGCCTGGCAGGAAAGGAGTGTGGACTGGAATGCATGTGCATGAACAATGATGATTTCACTGTACTAGTCGGTGGAGGTAGAAAATCCTGTTGAGCAAGCATGTGTACTGTGTGGCTGTTGAATTCAAAATGACTGAGCAAGTAGAGCAATGAATCTGCATTAAGTTTTGCAGTAAGCTTGAACATTCCTCCACAGAAACTATTCAGATGATTCATAAGGCCACAGCTATGGGTAACTGAAAATTGGCAGCTTCATCACAATGCACCCACTCATGCATCATGTCTGCTGCACAGTATTTTGGTGAAACATCAAATCACCCAGGTGACTCAGCTCCCCTACCACCCAGATTTGATGCCCTGCAACTTCTGCCTTTTCCCAAAACTAAAATCACCTTTAAAAGGGAAGATATTTCAGACTGTCAATGAGATTCAGGAAAATACGATAGGGCAACTGATGGCAATTGGGAGAACTGTGTGAGGTCCAAGGTGCCTACTTTGAGGGGGACTGAGGCATCACTGTCCTATGTACAATGTTTCTCGCATCTTGTATCTTCTTCAAAAAATGTCTTTATTTTTCATATGACATGGCTGGATATCTTCTGGACAGACCTTGTATATATACTCAAAAGAAATGAAAACAAGTTCATAGAAAAACTTGTGTTTTTCTAAGTGTTTACAGTAGCATTATTTATAGTAATCACATAGTGAAAACAGCACCTTTTCAATAAATGAACAATGTTTTGGATAAACAAAAGGTGGTATATCCATATAACAGAATATTATTTGGCTAGAGAAAGGAATGAAATACCGATCTGCGCTATAGATGAACTTGGATGATCTTTACAAACATTATGCTAAGTAAAAGAAGTCAGTCACAAAAGACCATGTATTATATGACTCAAGTTATGAAATGCCCAGAATGCACAAAACTGCAGAGACAGAGTAGACACGGGGTTGTTTAGAGCTGGGAAAACAGGCGGTGTTGGGTGTAACAATGAGGGGGCACAGGCTGAAGATTAATTGTAGTGACAGTCGCACAACTCTGTGAATATTTTATAAATCCTTGAATTCCCCCTTTAAATGGGTGAATTATAGAATATGTCAGTTATATTTCAATAAAATTGTTACAAAAATTAGTGGCTAAATATTGGGAAAAGCTACAAAAGCTACGAAACCTTACTACTTTATGGGGCGGGCTTCTCTCCGTAATATTGCCGTGGCTGTGGAGCTGTAAAAGGGGTGGGCGTAATGACTGATTCTGGGATGCTGCCGTCATGGTGATTTCTTAAGTTTTCACTGAATTTTGTGCTACTTTGGATTTAAACATCATTTTACTCATAATCATACTTTGGAATTTTTCTCCTTTAAGAGTTTTTATTATCATAAATTGCCTGTCTCCAGACAGAGAGATATAAATAATGCATCAAGTAACACAAAAGTAGACTGGTAATATATAACATGAAATGCTTACAAAGGTAGGTATCCATATGGAAACACGTATCTGCGATATACAGATTAAAAAGAGATAAATGTCCCATTTTTGCTTATTGCTGTCATTTTCCATATCTATAATTAATGATCAACAACCAAGTGTTTGATACCCTGGATTCTACTAACTTTCCAACACAAATAACCCGTCAGAAATGGGAAAAATGTGTGCATTTGGTGGAGCATCAGAGTTGTTCAATTTTGTAGCAATAACCATTTTAACAGTATATCAGTACACACTGTGGCAAAGAATTTGATTTTAGTTTATGTTTATCTAAAGTTAGCACTATATAAGATGTAAAATGAGATGTTCTACTACAAATGGACACATAGTTTGGTGATACAACAAAAATATTTAATTTGGGGATAGTCCTATGACATTTAGAAAAATAAATCCACAAAATCACAGCTTTCTCAAATACATGCAATGTGAAAAACTACCTGCCTTTTGTCACCTATGCAGCAAGGTGAAGTCTAATTTATAACAAAGCTTGTAATGGGCTGTGCACTGTGCTGTGCAGATGAAGATTTTGATAATATCATTGAAAACCAAAAGCAAAAATATAACCTATTTGTAAATTTGTTACCTTCATAAAATAGAATCTCATTATTTTTTCACCTCTTTGATTATTTTATCTTCTTTTATGGATGTATTATCCTCCAGACTCTAAAACTCACACAAAACATAATGAAAAATAATGAAGTTCCATTCATCACAATGTATTGTTAGTTATATTAATTTTTGAATCAGAGAGAATGGAATATTTTGCAGCTAATAACCATTATCGAAAACAAATGCAGATGCAGGCCTGATAGGGTAACAGTGATAAGTGTAAACTGAAGAGCCCTGATTTCACCTGCTGTGTGGCTCACCTGGAGCAAGGCATGACTCGCCGAGCTTCATTCTTTCCATTTTTAAAGAAAAGGCCATTTGGACCAGATAGCCTCTATCTAGATAACACATTTTAAAAAGCTTTGGCAGTCTATTATTCTGTGATATAACACTGGATCGTCCAAAAGATCAGCAGAGAGAATAGAATGTATGTCCTTTCTCCCACATTTTAATTAATTAAGCCACCTTTATTGGAGTTTATCTGCTAAGAGTTTTAAGTAGTTATAATTTTAAGCCAACAAAAATGAACTAATTGAACCTAGTTCAGGTGTTATTGTTGAGGCCTATTATACATATAATAAATACTTAAAACTGATCAAGGAGGCCCTATTTCACAAAACACTAATACTGGCCACACCACATGAGAATGTGTTAGAGAAAAACAGTTTACTTTATTTCTTTATGGTTAACTACGTTAATTATAATTGAATCTATATCTGAATCTATGATAAAATTTTCCAAATATTGCTTTAGAGGATGTTTTGGTATTATTTTCTCTTTCCCTTTCAGAAGTACTATTCTTAATTGGTGATAAAATTCAAATTCTGCATAACACCTGATATCTGAGGCAGTTTACATTGACTCTTTTTACCAGTCACCTCAGCCATGTTTCCCTAACTTTGACAAACTAATAGTTTATTTTTACAATTCCTTGGAATATTAAAACAAATATATTCTATAATATATAGTATGTACATAAATACACACACTCTAGATGTAGAGTATATAACACATACTATACACACATGTGTACATAAATAAATATACATGCGTGTATATCTATATCCATAGTGTGTGTGTGTGTGTGTGTGTGTGTGTGTGTGTGTCTAGAGGGGGGCGGGAAGACAGAGAGACATGCAAAAACAGAATTGAGCATTTGAACATAAACGTGGCTTACAGTGATTTATTGCTATTCTAGTTTTGCTTCAATTTTCCAATAATGGAGTAAATGTAATCCCATCTATTAGTTTACATCCAAATGATAAGTCAGAATTGTTTAGTGTGTGTAGGCAGCTCTCAGTATCAGGCGTATTTTACATCCTACCTTCTTACCACTACTTTCTCCCTCTGATAAATAAAGAAATCTGATGAGCCCTGGATGGTGTGGCTCAGTGGGTTGGGTGTCTTCCCACAAACCCAAAGATCACTGGTTTGATTCCCCATCAGGGCACATGCCTAGCTTGCATGCCAGGTCCCTAGTTGGGGGTGTGTGAGAGGCAACTGCTTGACTCACACATCAATGTTTCTCTCCCTCTCTTTCTCTCTTCCTCTCTCTTCAAAAATAAATAAATAAAACCTTTAAAAAAAGAAATCTAATGAGTCAAGTTTCTGAACATAGTTTGGGGATGCTATTTTGGGAAGGCAAAGTTGTTCTTATTGGACTTCCATATTTTTATGTGTTTGTTCCCCCCAATAACAGAAAGAGTGACTTCAACATATATCTACAAAATGGCTGCCTAGATTTGGAATGAAATATTTCTCCTGAATGAAACTACAGAACTGTATGGCTTTAGCTTCAATAACACCTCATTTAAAATTGCACCAGACAACACATGATGACGACTCTGCAAACTGGAGCTAATTCAAGGAAGACAGGTGATGATGGCAAGATATGGAAACCCCACAGCCCTCGCATTTCCCTGAGACAGAAATAGATCTTTCCAATGACAGTTGGCAGCATTATTTCATACTGCTCTTACACATTGTACACACTCTTACTGTCAGTGGTAGCTATGGCAAGGAGGTGTTAGAGAACTAGAAGGATATTAAATGGCCCACTAAAACATGACATAAAAAATGGACACACATTATCAGCACTAGTGAATGATGTTCTGGAACAGTAGTCCCTAAACCTCGAGTTTTGCTCTGCCACTCACTCACTCATGCCTTTGGGTAAGTCACGCGTACTCTAATTCGCACTGTTATCATCCTCAAAAAGAGGGATTTGGATGGACTCTGAAGTGTTTTCCAGGGCCAATTTTGATGTTTGCATAATTTTTATAGCTTACAATATATATCTACAAGTCATATGCCCTTTAATTCATACATCTCTGTTAGTTGTGACACACTTTCACAAATAACTTGAGGCCTCCCCAAGAAAACTTTGTAATAATCATGCCTGTCACCATGTGTCCTTTAAAATTATTCAAATGCTGTGGCAATAATGTGGTTATGCTAACATATATTATTTAAGTGTGTATGGTTTTCTACAATATTATATATCAATTTTATGTTATAGATTATAGGGGAACAAACTAAGGGGCAGAGAAATTGTGTGGATCTCAAGAACAACAAAAATTCTATCATTCATTTAAAATTTACTGTGTGGCATATACCATACTGAATGTTATGTACAGGTTATTTCTAATTCAAGTATCCTTCAAGGGTATAGTAATATTACCCCTGATATTTACAGATGAAAAAAATGAGGCTTGAAATATCATAACGTTTTCAAAGTTTGTGCAACTAGCAACAGGGAGAGTCATGTTTGGAACTTGGATAAAAATGGCTCCAAAGCTGGTGCTTTGCAAAACACAGCACACTATACTCTTTTTCCATAAAATGAACAAGGATGTACAAATGTAACTGTATATACAGTCCAATGTTAAATCCAACAAGTGCAATCGAACAAGGGATGTGGTATCCTAGGTTTTTCCTATTAAGTAACGGTGTTCTTAGCACATGGTCTGTCATTCTCAGAGCTTAGGTTGTTTCCATTCTGTTCTTCTAAACAGATGCTCCAGGCATTGCCCTAAAGTCTAAATAAGATGAATCCATTCATAAAATAGCTATGTTCTTTCATGCTAAAAAGAAGAAATTTAATTTCCCTCTTCAGACGATCAAACCGCAAGTGCACAAACCAGTGATTAACCACTACCAACCGATGCGTGTTATATGCTGAAGAAGAAGGCCAGGAGTCCTGCACAATTATCTCTCCTAGGAAGGCTCCGAGGAGCAATTCCTTCTCTTACAAAATGGCCATATGAGAGGGTAAGACGATAAAGTCAAAAAATTGAAAGGCTTAAACCCCTCTGAAATAAAAAAGAATAATCATTGCATACATATAACAACACAGAAAGAGACAAAACAGCCTCTTTAATCTCTCTCAAAGGGGTCTTTGACATTTTAAAATAGAGAAATAACTTTTATTTTTATGCTTTTTTCATGCTATCGAAATACACGAGCTTATATTTCAATTTAGATAAGTACCGAATGGTATGCTAGTCACATTTTGGTGGGATTAATGTTGGAAATTATATTTCTAAAGTGAATGAATAATTGAACCTTTCCCCCGCTCCCCCAATGGGAAGTCATCTGTGAAAGACACCAGCCATTACTAGGAGGTCCCGTGGTACTTAAGTGTGGGACTCTGCAAATGTGCAGTTTATTTTTAAATATGAAATAGAATAAAGAATACGATAGTGTTAAAAATTCTCCTGTACACCTATAAACACACACATTGATGAAGGCACAATATTTATTTTTTAAGAAAAATTTTATTTATTTAATTTTAGAGAGGAAGGGAAGGGAGGGAGGAAGGAGGTGGGGGAAACATCAATATGTGAGAGAAACATCAATTGGTTGCCTTTTGCACACGTCCCAACCAGGGACTGGCCTACAACCTGGGCATGTGCTCTGACTGGGAATTGAACCAGTGACCTTCCACTTTGCAGGAAGACATTTCACCAACTGAGCCACGCCAGTCAGGACTGAAGGCACAATATTTCAAAATATTCTTGGGCAACTTGAAGGCTTTAATTACCTATGGTTTAACAGGACCATCTTTGCTATAACTTTGTTTAATTTTAAGAAGTAAAATAGCCCTGGCTGGTGTAGCTCGGTGGATCGAGTGCAGGCCTGCAAACCAAAGCATCGCTGGTTTGATTCCCAGCCAGGGCACACGCCTGGGTTGCAGGCCAGGTCCCCATTATGGGGTGTGCTAGAGGCAACCATACACTGATGTTTCACTCCCCCTCTTTCTCTCTCCCTTCCCCATCTCTCTAAAATAAATAAATTTAAAAAAAGAAGTAAAATAGCAAAACAGATTAATGAGACAGCATCTGGTGTGGGTGAGTGGTCTGAAGCAGACAATCACAATGACTTATTTTTGTATGTTTTTGCCCCATACCCCCTGCCTCCATTGCTTTACAACCAGGTTTAGTTGCCTGATACTGCTTTGATTGCAGTCTCCATCGTGACTCATTCTCTGCCCCCCATAACATGGAATTCTGCCCCATCTCCCCTGCTTTGCCTCTAACTCCCAAGCTGCTGCATCCTCTCCCATACACCTGACTTCTAGCCCCACAGTTAAGGTTCAGAGCAAGTAGCTGCCTATACTTTAGCTCATTCTGCAAGTTTTTCATACATGTTTGTAAAGTGAGGCTGTGAAGGCATAAGGTTACTGAATTTCAGAAGGTTTAAAAAACACTATGGCAAAATGTCTTGATATGATGACAAATTGGGTTTTTATGATACACATCAACTCACAGTCTGGTCATTTCACAAATCAGGAAAAGTAAGCATTATTTTGTTAGTCAGAGCATTTTAGTCAATCAATTAATCCAGGATATTAATTATCCTAATACTGTCCTGATTGAAAAAGAAACTTATGGTAATATACAAAATATCCAGTAAAGGTAAACAATATATGATCTGTTGAGCACTGTGTGCTAAGGACTCACTTTGCATCCATTTCTCTAACACCACTCAGGTAGGAGGCAGCAGAATCTAAGATTCTAACGTGCACACTATGATAGTTCCCATAGCAAAAGTATCTCCACCCAGATAACCACCACAGACATTGTATTCTATCTTCCCAATCTTCTCATTGTGTTGTACACCTGTATTTAATTTTTTTGTGAGATGGGTATATAACAAATGTTCATTTTTATCTCATAAATACATATATATTCAAAACAAAGTAGAAAGTTTGATTTTTTCCTCTTTAATTGTACTTTAAATCTGTCATCCCTGAAAACTCCTTTGCCGAACTGGCTCCTCCTCATAAACTCTGCATGGTTTATCCACATCACTCGTCCTCCAGCCTGGGGACCTCGACTCATCCCCTTCTCACCTACCTCACTTTATTCCAACGGATTTTGACTTCATGCTTCTCGTACCTGTTTCTTCTTTTCTATTATCCTCAATTTACGATAACAATTTTATTTTTATTACTTTAATTTTTAATCTCAAAAGTACACATGGATTCATCATTCTTTTTTAAAAGTCCAAGTGTCTTGACAAAGCTGAAATCACCTGACCACTATCCTTATGCTAGTCTCCTCACCTGCTCCCTGTAGACACTCTTATGAACTATTACAAGACTTACGGTACACTTTCATTTTTTAACCTACAGACTTTATGAGGATATAAAATAGATGGAACTGTGTGTGATTGTGTACATTTAATATAAATGGTATAACAGTATATGTGTATTTCTGCAACTTGCTATCTTCATTCAATAATAGTTTTGGATCCATTCATATAGATACATATGTACATATCTACACATACATGTAGATATAGCCTCACTACTGGTCCCTTTGTCTCTGACCTTGTTCCTTTCTACTTACTCTCAAAGAGTAGCTAGAATGAGCCTGTTAAAACATGGGTCAGACCAAATCACTTTTCTACTCTATATCCTCCAGTGTTGCTGTAAGAGATAAAGGGTTTACAATGGTCTTCGGTGCCCCTCACTGTGTGTCTACCTACATCATCTGTTGTTCTCCCGCCCTACCTCACTGTACTTCACCCACACCACTTCCCTCCTGTTCCTCCACATGTTCGGCCTGCTGCCGGTTAGGGCTCTTGGACAGCGAATCTTAACTTGAACATCACCTTCACAGTGAGACTTTCCTGGTTACCTTGTCTCAAGTTTCTACCCTCTCACATACACCTCCAAATTTCCCAATTTTCCATTGTACTTAGCAACATCTAGCTTAGTATTTTACTTATCTTTTTTTGTTTAACTCATGTCCTCCCCTACGAATGTAGGTTCCACCAAGACAGACTTCTGTTTTGTTCATTGACATAAATCCAGTGCCTAACATACTGCCTAGCACACAAGAGTGCAACAAGTTTTATGTATGAAGAAATGAATGAATGAATGAATGAATGAATGAATGATTATGGTATATGGTACAGGCCAGATACGATTCTCTGTTGTTACACATTCTGTTTTTCCAGTTGAGTGTTTTCATTGCAATTATCCTGTGGTGTATGCATGATGCCATGGACTTTGTGAGTGGTGCTTTATTTCAGCATCAGCCTTCTAGACATTAATATTTTAAATGTGCATATATTTCTTAAAGAAATGTCAGTGTCATTGAGTCATGCAGACTTACTAAATAGAGTGGTGTTGGGAAATTTGTAAAACTGTATTCACTTTGTCCACTAATGAGTCACTGTAAATGGTCTAGAAAACAGGTTCTTAAAATTTATCATCATAAATTCCTTCGAGAATCTATTGAAAGCTTACACTTATACTTCCTATCCATTTCAAAACAGGAGGTAAGGTGTTTAGCAGATGTAAACACAACTTAAAACATTTTTAAAAATAATCAAATCGGGCAATGGAGCAGAGAGGAGGTAAAGAGATGATGTTAAAGATAGGGCTGATATACAAAATGTGTTCCTTAAAGCCCTGCAGTGTAAATGGAGATGGCCCCAAGTTTTATTGCTGAGCTTGTTATTATTCAGAATGTTACAGCTTTCAATACTAATGAAGAATAAAATGATCTATTTTGTGCTATTAGAAAACTGCCAGTGTTTTATTGTATCTGTAACAAAAATTTAAAGTAGATCACAGGGATTCTCTCCAGAATAATACATAATTCTAATGCAATATAAACATCCCAATAAGTGGTACTAGTGTTGGGATAGGAGGGCTGACAGATGGAATGAAGTAACAGACTAGAAAGAGACCCAGTTATATCAACAGTATGTGCTAAAATTGGGATATTAAATGTGTGGGCGAAGTATAGATTATTTTACATATGTTATTAGAACAAGTAGGTAGTTATTAAAAAAATGTTTTTTGATCCTTATCTTACATCTTCTAACAAATTACTCTTAGGTTAGATTTGGAAAGTAAAAATAAAGTCACAGAACAATTAGAAGTCATGCATACTTTTATGGAGACTCGGTGTAGCGAAGGCTCTCCTCAGCAGAACGAAGAAGGCCAAAACCATAAAAGTAAAGACGGACAGGTCTGACCACTGAAAAATTTAAACTCTTATATATCAAAAATATTTTTAAAATGCCTAATATACTTATAAGTATATGTATCTGTGTATATATGAATAGATACATATCTGAATAAATACACAGGTACATCTTTATATCTATATTATGTGTGTATGTGTATTTACGGAGAAGGGAAAAGAGAACGCAAGAGAGAAAGAGCGAACTTACAAATCAGTAAGAAAAGCCTGAACAGTGTAATAGCAAACGACGTCATAAACAAGTCTTCCCAGAAGAAATCTAAGTGTCAATAAACACAGAGAAATATTCAACTACCTCAGTAATTACATAAAGGCGAGGTAAAATACTGAGATACCATTGAGTCTGATAAAGACTGAAAAATAATGAGCACTGTCAGAATGGGGCTGGGACACTGGTGCTATTACGGGGGGTGGTGTAAACTGGTTCAAATTTTCAAAAAAGTGATTTAATGGTATGTATAAAAAGTCTAAAATTGTATTGTTTTTAGCAGGCCTTTCAGATTTAATGCACATAATAATTTACAAATTATGCAAACATTTGAAATCTATGGTAATATTCAATTTTTTCTTTTTGATTTAATATTAATCTTGTTAATATTTGTGTAGGACAAAGAAATAAGAAATATATGCCCAAGTGTTATTAGTGGTGATGATGGGCTTCTGAGATCTTAGGTGATTTAAACTAGCTTTCTGTTTGTGTGCCCACATGTTTTGACCAGAAGCCTTATTGGAAACAAGAAGCATACATCTCTAAGTGCAGTCGTAAGATGGCTATTTTCAGAAGTTTGGTGGGTTTCCCGAGCACATTTAGTATGTGACAGCTAAGAAGAGGATAGCATGTTTAAAGAGGCGCAATGACTTCATCGGGGTCAGTGAGCAAATTCTCATCAATGCCAGTCGATTCCTGTCCTCAAATATTTAACAGTGCACTAAATTTCCGTCTAACGAGCCTTTGAGATACAACGTGGCAGATGTTTCTCTGACTCCACATGGGGCCTGACTTCTGTTTCCAAAGGACAGTAGAAGAATTAGTTAAGATTCCCTCTTCATTAAACTCATAAAGTTGTAGAATTTCTTCTAAGATAACAGAAATATATTGAGGTACCAGGCTGAAAAATTTGTAAATAGAGTTAGTGGTGAACAATGTAACACTACTTGCAGAAATGTAGACCTACATTGCAATGGCACAATTCGAATATTTAATAGCATTGTGAAGAAAATACAGATTGCATTTCAATGAGAAACCACTTTGTGTCTCATGGCTTCTGAAGTAAAGAAAATTCTGCTTTAATGAAGAAAAAGTCAACACTAAAGAAAATGCTTTGGTCCCGACTGGTGTGGCTTAGTTGGTTGGGTGTCATCCTACAAAAGGAAAGGTAGCACGTTCGATTCCTGGTCAGGGCACATGACTAGGTTGCAGGTTCGGTCCCTGGTCGGGGTGCCTGTGAGAGGCAACTGATCGACGTTTCTCACAGCAATGTTTCTTTCCTTCTCTTTCTCCCTTTCTTACCCCCTCTCTAAAATCATAAATAAAAAATATAACTAAGTATATAAATAAATTTTCAAAAAGAAATCTAAAAGGAAATGCTTTAGATTCCTGGAGCTCCCTAGTGGGAGTTCTTTTCCTATTGCACTATGCTCGGCCCAATAAAGAATTAATAGGCAGCACTAGGTGGATTTAAGAATTTAGTCCTGCAGCTCCTACACTTACTATGTGACACCCTGTACCCTACTCTCTGAGCCCCAGTTACCTGATTCATAAAATAAGGATAATAATAGCAAGTTCATATGGGTTTTCCATGGAGTAAATAAATTAATAAACATATTTAATACATGGCATCTAAGAAGAAGCCACTTTCAAAAAGGTGCTGACTCATAATGAGTATTCAATAAATATATTATCCACAAAATGGTAATGCAAGATTGATAAATTATAAATGAAAAATACTGAATCTTTAACATTTCCCAGACATGACAAGTTTCCCAGGCATGCAGTAAAATATTCAAAGAAAAATAATGTGCATAAAAACAGAACAATGGGGCAGCACACATGTAATATAACAAAGATTAAGTGACAACAAATAATATTTGAGCAACTGGAGTTCAGAGGCAAGAGTAGTAATTAAGATTTGTAGAGAGGATTGGATTAAAAGCAGCCCTAGAAATAGGAAAATAATTTAGTTTTCTAGAAAGAAAGTAGGAGTACAAAATATTTAACTACAATTTGTAGCTGAAGCAGCCCTGGCTGGTGTGGCTCAGTGGACAGAGTGCTCGCTGGTCTGTGAACCAAAGGGTCATTGGTTCAATTCCCAGGCAGGGCAAATGCCTGGGTTGCTGGCCAGGTCCCCACTGGGGTGGGGGGCGTGTGAGAGGCAACTACACATTGATGTTTCTCTCATGTTTTTCTTCCTTTCCCCTCTCTCTAAAAATAAATTTAAAAAATATTTTAAAAAATAAATAAAATTTGTAGCTGAAGCAAATTAAATTTTATCATCCAATACTTCATATTATTTCTTCTTCTGACTCTTCCTTCTCTTCCTCCATTACATTTGTAATATAATTTTCTTTTTGTTACTTCATTGTCAGATGCTTGTATTTTTCTTCCGTAAAAACACTTAACAAAAAAATTTCAAAAATATACACAAGTAAAAACAATACAATGAATCCCCCATATTTCTTAATTTAGCTTCAAACTAGTTATCAATACTCCGACATTCTTGTTCCATGTGACATATTGATGAGCATATATCTCCAAACACCAGGCCCTTTGTTATGACCAATTTTAAATGTATAGTTTAAAGGTGACTTGTTTTATTATTGTGCAGGATGCCCCAAAGGGGTCCTCTGGACTTTCTTCATCACTTTGTGGGAAAAGGAAGGATTAAAGGACTGTGTTAAAAACAAATAGTCTCCCAGACATTGAATAACTCTTTTAGGCAAACTTTTTAAAAACTGAAGAATACTATAAATTGGCCCTGGCTGGTGTAGCTCAGTGGACTGAGCGCAGGCCTGGGAACCAAACAACTGCGGTTTGATTCCCAGTCAGGGCACATGCCTGGGTTGCAGGCCAGTTCCCAGCAGGGAACGCAGGAGAGGCAACCATGCATTGATATCTCTCTTCCTCTATCCTTCCCTTCCCCTCTAAAGATGAATGAATGAAATCTTAAAAAAAAACCCTGAAGAATACTATAAATACACACAAATCTGCAAATAAAAAGTATACAGTTTCATTAATGAATACAAATGAATGCACCTGTACAACTGCTACCCACTTCAAGAATTAGCCCATAGCCAGATACTTCCCTGTGCTGTTCTAGGTGTTACTACCCCCAAGGGTAAAGGGTAGCTACTATTTTGACCTTTCACCATAAATAAACTTTGTCTGTTTTTGAATTAATGCCAATGTGTGTTTGTGTGTGTGTGTACACACACACAGTGTACATTCTTTTGTGCCTGCTTCACATGAACAACACTATGTTCGAGAGAAGCATCCATATTTTTACTGTTGCATATTCTTCCATAGTATGAATATATGAAAATTTGTTTACATATAATACTATATATAAGTGAATATTTGAGTTCTTTCTAATTTTTAAATATTATTAATAATGCTGTTACAAACTTCTTATATCTGTCTTTTGAAGCTACTCCGTGCTACTGGGTACAATATTCGATCATATAGAATGAATGTTCAGTTTTAACAGATTTGGAATAACTGTTAAACAGTTTTCCAGAGAGGATACACAAATTTATTTATATGCCACCAGTAATGTGTAAGAGTTCAACCTGTTCCAAATCCTTGCAGTTGTCATTTTAAAAAATGTTAGCCACTCTGCTGGGTGTGTAGCTGTATTTAATTTGGACTTAATTTGCAATTTTCCAAAGACCAACCAATGAGGTAATGAGACGTGCATCTTCACAACAGAGAACAGACTTTTTTGTAAAGTGCCTGGTCAGATTAGCTGTCCAACGTATAAAGGAGTTTTCTATTTTTTTTTAACTGACTTGTGGGACCTATATCTGTATTTTGGAAATGAATTCTCTCTACATCCTAAATATAGGCACTGAACTCCAATTTCTGTTTGCTTAGGACCACGACACTACTAAGAGAACTGCTTAATGTTTAAGCTTAGTTATTAGCAAACGCCTCAGGTGAAAAAGGGCTCATGTCTCTATTTCCTTTCCCCAGGGAATCTGGGCACCATGGACCCTGGCATTACTCTTATTCTTTATCTTAACTTTCATTTCCTTAGACTTTTAAAACTGCTGAAAACTCCAGGTCACCACAGTGTGCTCAGGCTCTCAGCCCATAACACACAGATGACAGGAATCTTGGGATAAAAAGTGAAAAAATAAATCCAAGTTCACTTAAATGTATTCCCCTTCTCATTGGGATCTTAGTACCCGGCCCTTGGCTGTCTTGGTGGCTCTCCCACACCTTCTAACTGCTGGTTCTTTTATTATTATTATTATTATTATTATTATTATTATTATTATTATTATTTTGCTATTATAGCTGTTTTAGAGCAATGTTTGGTTAGGAGCTATTTTGTCATGACTGGGAGATGACTCTAGATGGAGAACCCAAAATCTGGGTGTTATTTCTAAAATTTAAGCAGAATTTTGTGAGTGTGAAAATGTTTGAGGGGAACTGAAAATCCATTTTTAAAGAGAAATCAGTCTTAACACTATGACATTTAAAAACTTAAGAATTACTGCTGTGAGTATTTAAGTGACTCATTAAGATCTCATACACTGTGTATATATAATCAATACTGAAGGGGTTCAGAGTAAGCCACTCCAAAGCATGCTACTCTGACATAAAGATTATTTGGAGCTCAAGTAATTGAAAGGCAGTAGACCCGAGGGAAAAAACTCTCTGTTTTTCCCCGTTTCTACCAGAAGAGTCTTAATCACCAGAGACAACTTCAGACTCTTATCAGCCTGAAGACAGCACCAGAAAAATCTGCATAACAAATCTTACTAATTAGCTCTTACCTTCCATTAATTTCTTCACAGTTTACCACTCCTAAGAGCCTAAACCCCTTTTCCTTTGTCTTGTCACTTCTCTAAGAATTTATTGTTCTCTGTTTGTTCTAACCACCAGTCTGACTTACTCACGGCTGTGCTGTGTGCTCCCTCATGCACATGTTAACACACCTGTTAATAATCTATGTTTGGTTTTCTCTTCTTAATTTGTCTTTTGTCAGTTTATTTTGAAGGCCCAGTCACTGAACCTAAGAGGGTAGAGAACTTTTTCCTTCTTTACAGTTTTGGCAATTCAGATTGGATTCCTGGGACATCCCACTTACCCTGGAGGCTAGTGCCAAATCTTGGCACTGCTGACCAAGGCAGCAAAAAGTAAGAATTCTGACAAAAGTCAGCCTCCTAGATTTCTGTCTGTAGGGTCCAGTCAAGAAAGGGTGATAAAAATTTTCTCCTTTCTAAATTTAGATGAACAGGAGAAAACATTTGTGCCAACTACTTCTTTGGGTGTATGTGGCTTTATCTGTAATTAATGCATTTCTCTTTCTGATAGGCACAATTTCCCTTTGTCTCTCTCTCATGTCATTTGTCATAAGGGAGAGAATCATAGGGTAAAACACAGGCAATATATCCTACAAACCTGTTATTTGAACTGAGCTCACAAACTGGTGAGTTTACAGTTTTCACCAGACCCAACTGTATAAACAAGCTTTCCTGTGGGTCACCAGTTAGGTAAGTAAGTAAATGAATGAATGAGTGAGTGAGTAAGTGAGTGAATAATAAATGCCTTGTTTGGGGCCTTGAGAGCTTCTCTTGAATCCAATGAAAGCATACTCTCCCTGGTTTTTCTGCTTGCTGGGAGACACAGGTGTCAGGCCTGAATCTGCCAATGACCATCCCTCAGGCTGGGAACCCAAGACACATCCCTACTGGCTGTGCCAGCTCTCAGGGGAATTTGTCCAAATAAGAGGCCTCAGTGCATAAGGGGTCTTTGTCGTCTTTTCCCTTCATTGTCTTGTCTGTGCTGGGAAAATCTTATGCCATATTATCTACTTGTATCATAAGTGGGTGTACGGTTAAAGGTGTCTCAATTTTGTGGGAGACCTAGTTTCCTTTCTGTCTGTGACAATGAAATTCTTTGCTTTCTTTTACTGACTTTGAATGTGACCTTTTGGATCATGAAGTCCACATCATCTGCATCCACTCTTGTGTCCATGGTAAAAAAAGTACTCTAACCCTAGAGAGTCGTCTCAGGCTTTTTCCATAAAAGGCATTCTGGTATGGGTATGCCCACTGAAGTCCTGACAATGGAGTTTAGATTTGGAAAACATCTAAAAGGATTTTTTGAGCGCTCTCATCCAAATAAATGTCCTACTGGTTCCTATGTGTAGATCAGATAAGAAGAAGAAAAAAAAGAGAGAGAGGGCAAGAACAAGAGTGCTCCTTCTTTTGCCCTTAACAAGATTCGCAAGTGGAGGGGTTGTCAGGAATGTGTATAAAGGACACATGGACAAAACCAAAGAGGGGATAGGATCAAGGGTGAGAAGTGGGGATGGCTGTGGTGGAGTGATAGGGTGAAAATGGACACAAGTGTACTTGAACAACAATAAAAAATGTGGAAAAAAGATTAGCAAGTGGAGAACAGATTTATAACAGGGGTTAAGAACTGCATAAAGCACTCAGGCAGTTGTGGGACTTCAGTAATACTGACAGCCAGGAAATGCCTCCAGGAAATAAATGGCTTCAGTGCAGTTCCTGGGACACACAGCAACCTGGATTTACTGCCCTTCACTCCATAATCAGAACACAGCAGCTCAGGTCCTTCTCCTACAAAGCTCTTTATGAATGGATTTTGAATCTCCCACCACACAGATTTCATTGGACTGTCTACAGTTAAGGAAAAGAAAGACTTCGATAGCAACTGTCCTAGATGTAAATCTTACCATGACTTTACCATGTAAATATCCAAGGACACAACTCCTGGCTAAATCAACCATCCGAAATGGCCTGAAATTAAAAGAAAAAAATGAGGACAAAACTGAGGATGTTGGGAAAAAAAACTGCTACTTGGTTTTCCAAAGGGTTCTTAGCCCAAATTTTAGCCCACAGTCTTCATAAGATTACATATTAGCATACGTAAAAAATCTTAAAGGTCTTGAGCATACATATTGGTCAAAAGCTTTAGGCCTCATTGAACAGCTAACTTATTCCATCTGGCAGAAATATAATTTGGTTTTAATTTACCTGTTAAATAATCTGCCTAGAAGAAAAATGTGTGTCTTATCAGAATAATTTTATTTATTTCATGTTTTTATAAGTTGTTTCATTACTTAAGAAAAGCAGGATACAAAGTCAATATTTAGAAATTGATGGCATTTTTGTACATCAGCAATGAACTATCAGAAAGAGAAACTAAGAAAAAAAAATCCTATTTACTATAGCAACAAGAAAAATAAAGTACCTAGGAATAAATTTATCCAAGGAGGTAAAAAACTTATAATTTAAAAACTCTAGAACACTGAAGGAAGATATTGAAAAAGATACAAATAAATGGAAGCATACACCATGTTCAGGGATTGGAAAAATTAACATAATTAAAATGCTCATGCTACCCAAAGCATTCTATAGATTCAACTTAATTCCTTTTAAAATACCACTGGCATATTTCACAGAACTAAAAGAAATACTCCAAAAATGTATATGGAAGCAAAAAAGACCACATATAGTGTCAGCAATCTTGAGAAAGAAGAACAAAACAGTAGGGATCATAATACCTGTCTTAAAACTACATATCAGCCTGGTACTGGCATAAGAACAGACACACAACAGAATGGAGAGCCCAGAAATAAACCCATGTCAATATGGTTAATTACTATTTGACAGAGGGGGGATCATGCATACAATGGAGTAGAAATAGCCTGTTCAATAAATGGCACTGGGAGAACTGGACTGGTACATGCAAAAAAACGAAAACTAGACCACCGACGTACACCATACACTAGAATAAACTCAAAATAGATAAAAGACTTAAATAGAAGTTGTGATACTATAAAAATCCTAGAGGAAAACACAGATAATAATATTTCAGATATTCCATATAGCAATACTTTTGCCAATGTATCTCCTAGGGCAAAGGAAATAAAGAAAAAAAAACAAGTCATCAGAGGGGAAGGAGAAAAGGAATAATGATGGAAAGAAGGGAAAGGGGCTAGATAAAGAACATGTATGAATGACCCACGGACATGGACAATGGTATTGGAATTCACTGTGGGAACAGATGGTGGGATGGGCAGAGGGGGACAAAGGAGGAAAAATTGGGACAACTGTAACAGAATAACAGTAAAAAATGAAAAAAAACAAAACAAGTAAAACAACAAATGGGACTACATCAAATTAAAAAGCTTCTGCAGGACTAAAGAAACCATCATCAAAATGAAGAAGGAACCTACTGTATAAGAGAACATCCTTGCCAATGATAGATATATCAGACAAAAGTTTAATCTCCAAAATATATAAAGAACTTATACAACTCAATACTAGGAAAACAATCCAATTAAAAAATGGGCAAAATACCCTGAACAGACACTTCTCCAAGGAAGACATACAGAGGGCCCAGAGACATATGAAAGGATGCTCAATATCAGTAGCCATCAGAGAGATGCAAATTAAAACCACAATGAGATATCACCTTACACCTGCCAAAATGGCTGTCATTAATAAATCAACAAACAACAAGGGTTGGCCGGGATGTAGAGAAAAGGGAAGGTTAGTGCACTGTTGGTGGGAATGCAGACTGGGGCAGCCACTGTGGAACACAGTTTGGAATTTCCTCAAAAAATTAAAAATGGAACTGCCTTTTGACCCTGTAATTCCACTGCTGGGAATATACCCTAAGAATCCAGAAATGCCAATTCAAAAGAACTTATACATCCCTATGTTCTTAGTGGCTCTATTTACAATAGCCAAATGCTGGAAACAGCCTAAGTGTCCATCAGTAGATGAATGGATCAAAAAACTGTGGTACATTTTTACACAGTGGAATACAATTTAGCAGAAAGAAATAAGGAACTCCTACCTTTTGCAACAGCTTGGATGGAACTGGAGGTTATTATGCTAAGTGAAATAAGCCAGTCAGTAAAAGACAAATTCCATGTGATCTCACTTATAAGAGGGGTCTAATATGAACAAAATATTTATTTTATGAACGAAATAAACTAACAAACAAAATAGAACCAGAGGCATGAAAACATGAAACAGACTTACAGAGGCCAGAGGGGAGAGGTTAGGGGGATAATGGTGGAAAGAAGGGGAAGGGACTAGACAAAGAACGTGTGTGAATGACCGCTGGACATGGACAACGGTGTGGGGTTCACTGTGGGAGCAGGGTGGTGGGCTGGGTGGAGGAGGGCAAAGGGGAAAAAATGGGACAACTGTAATAGAATAACAATAATTTTAAAAAAGGAAATAAACTTTGATTAGGTTTGTAAAAAAAGAAAATCAAGTCTTCTCAATCTTGAAAGAGCTAAGTTTCTGTTGTTTCATTTTTCTTCAAATATATTATATTATTTACTATATTAGCGTTTTGACTTGTTATTGTTACTTTTATTAAACAGATAAGATAACCAAGTATTGTCTCATAGTGATCTGTGGCATTTGACAAACTTCTGATTCTACATTTGATGAAATCAAATTCTACAGTGAAGTCTTTTTGACCTGAACCAACTTTGAGATTTCCCTGAGAGGCCTCACAAAATCTCAAAGGATTTGTTTTCTCACCTTGTACAAAGAGAGATGTTAAACCAATTAGGTTTATTTGATATATTAAATTATATGATAAGAATATCAAATAAGAAGTGATGTTTAATTTTCTTTAGGTTATATCTATATGAATTCATATACTTAATACAAGTATTTTAAAGTCTTATGAAATTCCTAGAAATTTGTCAATGTCCCTACTGTCCATATGTGCTGACATAATGTTATCAGCCAAAATGCCAGTTGTCTTAAAATGCCGTGTGTTATAGAAATCACTAAATTTCCTTGTCACTTGCATTGTAATTAACTCTCATTGGATCTATATCCATGAGCGTTTTAATTTTAAGTCTTTTCTGACTAACAGACAGTTACTGTTTTCCTTTGATTCTTCTCTGAAAGCATTTGCCATCAGTTACAGTCCCAAAGTGTTTGTCTTCAAAGTGATTCTTGGAAAAAACTCGGAAAGTATTCTGGAATACAGATTTCTGATAACATTTGAGATCATGCCACTGGACTTGATAAGACTTTTCAGAACTGTAACGAAGAAACTAATGGATTCATAAAACTGCTAACCCAAGATCAAGCAGAACAAAATTTAATTACACAAGACTGAATGAACGAACAGATGAGGACAATTGTACTTTTTATGACTTTTTGCTTGAAACATTATTGATCCTTTAATGTTTTGTTTTCCAGATTTAAAGAATCCTCTGTTGTTTCTTAAGATATCTATGGCTTCCATCATACTGGTGGATTATAATTTTATAAACAAGAATGAAACTTTTATTTTTCTCCCTAACTGATCTCTCTAAATTTAGAAAACTCTTAATGAATGTCCTGATTTTCATGGTAATACAGTTATTTGCATCAGCTCAAAAAGAATCTGTTTTCCTTGTTACAGGACACAGTCAAAAACATTGGTTATGTTGTGAAGGCTTTGACTGGAATATAATTTTTGAGAATGACGTGCAGAGAATCAGATATTACTAGGCAGATGAAGGAAGTAAATTGACTTTATAAAGCCAATGCTTACAAAACTCCTTGAAAAATCTGACCTGGTACCTGGCTTACATGGCTCCCAGACTTATAAGTGAGTAAGAAAAGTCATTTCGTGGCAGGCCTAGGAATCTTAAAATATTCTGGAGACCTCAGGGAGAAATTCTCCAAATCTATAGGTACAGAAGGAGAAGTTTAATGGAAAGTTTTTGGCTTGACTTCTCAGCTCTGAGAAGCTTTTAAAAGTCTGGCCTGAGATTTCTTATTAAAAGTTTCAGTAAAGCAGACTACACAGCCCATATATGATCAATCACTATTCTTTCTCCACTTATGTAAATAATCAGACCCAGTTTAATGAGACTGGACTTGTTTTGTAAACAAATTAGCCTTACTTTGATTATCTTTGAAAAAATGGGAAGGAGTTGTAGGAAGAAATTCTGTTTCAATGGAGAATTATAATCTACCCTTTTGTATGTTCACTACCTTTGAGCTATTTTCATCTCTTTGTAAACTGGATTTTGTATTTTAATACAGTTTGTCAGAAATCAAGGTTTCTGATTTTTTCCTCTCACCCTCCTGACTTGGCATCATTGAGAATAAAACCTGATTATCTGGGTTGTAGTAAGGACCCTGCAGCTGGAGCTGGACGCTCTGCTCTGAAAAACAACCATGACTTTGTCACCGATGTGCATACTATTGGCAGAGATGCTCACACAACAAAACCGGAAATTGCTTGGGTTGCTACTGCTTATTCTCACTCCACCACTTAATGATGTCTGAAGCCCAACATCTAGAAATCAGGACTGACTGCTCAAACATTTTTTAGTTTGTAGTTTGGTCTAGCCATTAGAATTTGTGTTTCATTTCTGTTCACACAGAAATGCCCCTCAGTAAATGCCTGAGTGCTCACACCACATAGTAACTGCCCCACTCCCACCGTACCACCGCCTCCAGAAGTGAGACCAAACTGTTTATCCAGACCGCCTAGTCATAGGTCTGAGAGACTGATTCAGTAAGATATGGAGGAATTTGCTCACGTTTCTTCTTTGCTGCTTGTCCGATCTATGTTTTATTCCTCTTTTACAGCTCTCTTACTTTACAACCTCTAACTCAGATCTCTCTCCCTAGCTCCAACATGATTTTTAATATACGATGCTTCTTAAAATTTCAAGTGGAGGTGTGAAGGGGTTCAGATTATGCCACTTTAAAGTATGACACTGATACAAGGATTATTTTGAGCTAAAACCAATTGAAAAGAAGCCGACATACACAAACACACAACTCTGTCATCTCTTCTCTACCAGGAAGGGAAGGGTGATTATTAATCACTGGAGACAACTCCAGACTCTTATCACCACTGAGAAAGCACCGAGAGGAATCTGCAATACATAACAAGCCTTACTAAAACAATCCTTATCTTCTATTAGTTTCCCTGTATATTTATCTTCTTACAGTTTATCATCCTAAGAGCCTAAAAGCTCTGTTCCTTTGTCTTGTCATTTTCCTTAAAAAAGTATTGTTCTTTGTTCAGATGTTATATAAACCCCAAGTTCTAACCATCTCTATGAGTTATTCATTACTGAGTTCCTACACGTATATGCATAGTGCACACATTAATAAGACTGTTTTTTCTCGTAATCTCTTTTGATCAGTCTAATTCCCAGTCTCTACTGGAGCAATTTGTAGGGTTGAGGGGAAATTTTTTTCCTTCCCTTAATACCAACTACAATTTCTTAAATATAGTAATATGAAGTCTTAAAATATTTAAATATTCCAGATGATTTTCACAGTAACTGGAGAAAGCCATAGTATTTTGAGATGTTGATATATTAAGATGGATGTTGAAAGTAGAGTAAGGTAACAGATAGAATATTTGTAAATATATACTAGTGCATTGTAATTCACCCTTTAAAAACACATTCTCTCAGACATCTAACATTGTAGAGAAGGGGCAGGTATTTAATGCTTTTAACAAATAATGACCTTAAAGAGCAAGAGAAAGAGTGGGGAAAGGGAATAAGAGGAGAGAGGAAGAGAGGTAATACATTTCTTAAATTTCTTTATGCATGAATAAGAACATCTAGTCATGAGAATGATAGATCACAGAATTTCTCCCTCAATGAAGAGAAGACGCTCTTTTTGCAACTACATCATGAGCCTGTAGTCGTGTGGTAGAAAGAAGAAATGACATAGGGAAATAAAAGCCTGCTCTTTACCACTTAAGGGCTAGAGAAAAAAAAGTGGGGAGAAAACAGTGGTAAAGGTGGCAGAGTGTCAGACTACGGAGCCCTTGCTTCTTCAGCTGAAGCTGCAGGTGTGTTTCGGAAGTTTAAGGTGACGCTGAGAGCGGAGGCAGCCTGAGAAAAGCATGCAGGGTGGGATAAACTCTTCTCAACAGGGAGATGCCACACCCAAGTCACGAGGGTGGGAGGCGACGGCCAGGCACAAGGTGCACTGCAGCGACGTGGCTCTTTCTGTGCCCACATGGCAAGAATGCTGATTGAGAGCCGGGGGCACTCCTGGCAAACAAGGCAAAAGCTCTACATAACCATGAGACACAGCTGACTGTGGATCATCCCCAAGCAAGAGAAGTTAGCCCATGGAGGTGCCATTCCATAAATTCAGTGGTGCATCCCTATAGAATGCAGGTGTTTGGATAT
>PVKM010011733.1:0-32723 GCA_004027735.1 Carollia perspicillata | reverse complement strand
CCTCCCTCCCTCCCTCTCTCTCTCTCTCTCTCTCTTTCTCTCTTTCTTTCTTTCTTTTCTTTCTTTTGCAGGCTGGAGAACTTGCTGAATAATGAGGTTAAGATTCTGGACTGAGGAAGTGTTTTCTTGGGCCCAGGTAATCTATTAGGCTGTTTGAATTTATCAATGAATATGGCAGGTTTACTCGCCCTCCTGCTAAACTCTGTGTATGTCAAAACGCCAATTCCCAAGGAGATGGTATCAGGATGGGGGTCTCTGATGAGAGCACATTCTTTTGGCCTTGTGGGGGCCACGTATACAAAACCAGGAAGCAAACTCTTACTGGGCACCAGATGTGCCAGTGCCAGGATCTTGGGCTTCCAGCCTCCAGAACTGTGAGAAATAAATGTTTGTTGTTTAAGTCACCCAGTCTATCATATTGTTATTAAAGCAGTATGAACTCACTAAGATACTACTCTTTCCTGACCAAGCCTTAGTAATACAGTCTTTCTGTTACGGTTTGGCATTTATACTGATAAAAGCATCTGGCTATAGTTGAGAGCCATGCACTGAGGATTACAAAGAAACATATTTCAGATTTTGGAAAACTACTGGAGTAGTGAAGAAAAGAAGAGAAATGATGTTCTTTGAGTGGTTTCTCAAGTATGTATTGCCTACCTACTATATACAGAGCAGTGTTTCAGTGACAAAGAATTGACAAGAATAAGTTCTAAGGAATTTTGAAATGATGTTCTTATTTACACAGAAGAGAACATGCATGGATTACATGATATGAGGATGGTTATGGAGCAATGTTAAATATCATCCAAGTATAAGCTGAATATACAATTCTAAGAGAAAGCAGTGTTAAGGTGAGCAAGACTTCAACAGATTCATAAGAAGCAGGTAATTCACCGAAGCAGAGGTCTTGCTCATTTACAAAGATGGGAGGATGTTCATTTTCACTAGTAATCAGGGGGCACAAATCAAACCAACAGTGTGAAGTGCTTGTTCCCTCTGTCAACTTGCCAAGGTCTCTTTTTCTTCAGCAAGAAGACAGTGCTTCATGCGGGCAAGGCCGCACAGCCCACTGGGGAGTTACTTCACACGATGTAACAAGCATCTTTAAATATTCACACCCTTTGACTCTGGAAATTCTAATTCTGGGAACCTCTCCCTTAAAAAAGAGCTAATTCCACGTAATAAAACAGCTTTTGAGGTGAACAGCAAGGCCTTTTGTTAATGGTGAAAATTGAAAACAGCATAAATCCCTGACTTTGGGGAATGGTTAAGTAAATTATGGTAAATTTACTTAAGAGCTAACACTTATTGTGTGCTTATACTGTTCCAAATTCCGTTCTAGACATTTTTGGTGTCTTAATGCATTCAATTTTCATAGAAACTTTATTACTATTCCAATTTTACAGATGAAGAAACTGAGGCATAGAGAGGATAAATAACTTGCCGAAGGTCACCCAAGTAGCGTGTGATAAGGTGGGCATTCAAATTTCGGTGGCCACTGGTAGTATATTTCATAGATATCTAATAAGTTTTCCTGCATACATAACACATGAAAATGCTTATGAAAATATTATATTAAAACAGCCCCACACAATGTAAGACTGTAGTGTGATTAAGGCCTTTCTTTTGATTGCATGTCATTCTCACATTTCCCACTGTTTCTTTACATGACTTTTTACAATCTTGTTTTTCTGCCCCTCTCCCTGCCCACATATATTATGTACATTATAAATGACTTCTCCCCCTTTGCTTAGGCTATCCCCTGCTCTCACTTTTCTGTGGATAGTTTTCAAATCCCAATGCTAATTCTAGTTTCTCCAAGATCTGTCTAAGATCACTCCAGCTCGTGCTGACCACTGAGTTCTCTGACATCCATTGCACTGATAAATGGCCCCTCACAATACCCCGTACTGTCTCATTTACTCATTGATTCATGCATATTTGTGTGTTCTCTCAACGGGCCTGTACACTTGAGTTCAGGAATTACTTTATATGTCTTGTCTCTCCAGCAGCTATTATCAGAATATTGAGCATAAAGAAGGCCCAAAATCCATGACTCATTAAAACAAGTTTTAATTTCCATAACAAACCTTTTTTAAGGCTTGCTTTGGGAATATATATATATATATATATTTATATATATATATATATTTATATATCTATCTATATCTATATCTATATCTATATCTATATATATATATATATAGAGAGAGAGAGAGAGAGAGAGAGAGCACACCTTGGAAAAGTAGAGCCATTGTTAATATAACAAGAATGGTTTGTGCAACATTGGTGTAACCTGGCAGCCAAGGAGAGTAGACTGGAAGGTGCATGTGTGAACAGTGACAACTTCACTGTATTAGTGAGTAGGTGTGGTAGACACCATTGAATGACTATGTGTTCTGTGTGGCTGTCACATTCAAAGTGGCTGAGTGAATAGAGCAACAAGTCTGCATCACATTTTGCGTTAAGCTTGAACATTCCTCTGTGGAAACTATTTGGATGATTCAGGAGGCTACAGCTATGGGCAGCTGGTGACTGGCAGCTTTATCACGAAAACGTGCCTGCTCGTGCATCATGTCTTATGCAGAGTTTTCTGACAAAACATCAAATCACCCAGGTGATTCAGCCCCCTACAGCCCAGATTTGGTGCCCTGAAACTTCTAACTTTTCTCAAAACTAAAAATCACCTTTGAAAGGAAAGAGATTTCAGACCATCGATGAGGTGCAGGAAAATACGATGGAACAGCCGATGGCAGTTGGGAGAACTGTGTGAGGTCCTAAGGTGCCTACTTTGAAGGGGACTGAGACATCATTATCCTATGTATAATGTTTCTTGTATATTGTGTCTTCTTCACTAAATGTCTCTATTTTTCACATTACATAGCTGGATACCTTCTGGATATATATATATATATATATATACAGGGTCTGGCAGAAGCAACTCCATTGAGCGTGGTTGGTAGGGTATATGAATACCTTTCATAGATGGACAGCCAGTTGAACATTTCACCCAAAGTGTCATATGGTGTGTTTGAGTGTGACAGTGTTATGCTACAGAATTACATGCTTATGATTTTGTAATGTAAGATTTTTATGTAATAAACAGGGGCATTTTTTTTTGTGCTGGACCCTATATCTCTATATGTATTTGTAACTTTTGCCTTAAAATAGAGAAAATGAGTGTAAACAAACTGGGCTTTATCTCAAACAATAAGAGTTGTAGAGAAGTCAGACAGCAACACTTAAAATAATAATTGAATATTCAAATTGGAAAGGATCTTTAGGATTATTCAATTCTTATTTGACCAAAAAGGAAAAGGAGACCCAGTGAAATGCAGTATTTGGCCCAAGTTCAACAGGAGTGGAATTAGGACTAGCACCCAGAGCTCACACTCCCAGGTGGGAGCTGAGATGGCCTAGGCGACGCTCCAGTGTTCCTGCCCGCATTCAGATGAGTCCTCCTCCGCCCTGGGCTTCCTCCCACACTCCCACAGTTCTCCATTTTTTGTGTGTAGTGTAAAGTGTGAACCTCACAGCCAAGTCAGCCATAAAAGCTCCTGAAAGGACCTCTTTCCCTCTGAGGAAGAGAAGACACAGTGTTGATTGAGCATCTTTCTTTCCCTCATCCCTTCAGTCTCTTCTGATTTTCTGCACACCCTGGCACAGGCCTTCCTGCGTGTCTGTGGAGAGACAAGCCCTGCCAGATTTGGTATTCCAAAGTTTTAGGTTTTATTAGAAAGAGCTGTAACATTTTGACCACAGTACATCAAACTGTCTGACATGCAACCACATGGCCAACTGAGAGCCTTTGAACCCATAATTTGACACTTGTTTTTATTTTAAAAAATTCATTAATCTTCATTAGGCATCCAACTCTCCACCCAGGTCAATGATGGCATTTCCTGACCCCGACATCTTTATTGGAAAAAAGTTATTTCTTTTCTCTGATCACTTGGGTGAATGAATGAGTATACACACTCATGAGAGCATGGTTCCTAAATAATGTTTATTATGTACCATATGGTGGAAAATTAAAAAGGCCTGCTGCAGTCTCTTAGGTGTGCTGGCCTAGAGTCCCTCACTGATGGTGCCGCCTGGTGGTCCACCAAGGCCAGAGCTGCAGCCCCTTACCTCCAGCTCAGGAAAATGTGCTCTGAGTACTGATTAAATGTAGCTTTTCTTGCTTCCCCGAAGCCTCCTAATGGAACCTCACATGACGATGCAGAAGGCAGCTTGCATTGCAACACACTGTAATTTGGCTGGACTTAAATGAGCTTAAATAACAAATGCTCAGATCGTGGTTACTAATTAAGAATGATGCCAGAATGCCTATAAGTTGTGCATATGTTCCTTGTTTGGCTGAAATTTTGACAATGAGTAATGCAACACAGACTTGGTCACCTGACCTTCAAGTGGTGTGCTCATCAGCTGGAAGCTGAGGTCCCAGTGAAAACTTTGAGACTGTGGGTCAGACTGTGCTCCAAAGACCACTGCACTGACCCAGGTGACCAGTCCAGCTATATGTGCACATGGGCAGAGTAAAGAAGCCAGAGGGTGCTTTGCCTTGAATGGGATCAGAACAGATGCCAAGGCCAGTACTAGGAGACACATACATCCATCATTAGTAAGAGCCTTCACTGTCCACTAGCAGCTCAATGCATTCATGTGTGTTTTACAAAGTCTTTTTACCCAGGACTCAAGGGAAGACTGACTCCAAACAGAAATCTTACATGCTTTGTGGACATCCCTCTCCAGTGACCTTTTAGGAAGATGTTCCTTATAGCAAGGTCATAAAGTATAGACCTTCGCATGCAGGATCAGCCCCTCCAGAACAGCCAACGTTCATTACTAGTCAGAGGTAGTCTTTTCTCCAACTTCACATTCCTCCCCCTTTGCTCATCACTGCTCTTTCATTCCTTGTTCTAAGCCTTAGCCCTGCTCTCTGGCATGTGCTGCTTTCAGACATATAACAGACTTCTTTCACTTGGTCTTAGCATCTTGTTCTGGGATCTACCTCAGTCCATGGTGAGCACTGGGATGTGACCTAGTCTCATGAGACACCCTTTCTTCATAAGTTATGGCTTTACCACAGTATCTTTACCCCTCAGTTGTATCCTTGATATTAAGACAAAGTTTCAATTGTGGTTAAACTTTTTTCCCTTCAGAGTTAAAAAAGGAGAGAACTAGTTCTTGCATCTATGTTTCTGTCTTACTCAGAGCTTGCTTCTCATGTCTACATTACCTACCTGGTCCCAGGGAACCCCTTCCCCTCAGAGGACTTTTCAAAGACTCTATCAGCACAGTTTGGTGACAAAGAGCATAGGCTTTACATCAGACAAACTTATGTTCTAATTTTGGCCTTTTTCCGCTGGGACAGATGACTTTTCCTGAGTCTTGGTTCTTCCTCTATAAAATGTGGATAATAATACCTACCCTACAAAGTTATTGTGAGAATGAAAGGAAATGATGTCCATACCACATTTAGCCCAGGGCTGGTGCAAACAGACAGTCAAAAATAGGAACTAATAATATTATTAACATTTTTCTCCTTTTCTGGTTACTTTCCTTATGACCTGAATATTTGGTGAGTCAACAGGATTGGGTGGTAGGGAGCAGAAATGAATGCTCCAATTTAGTAGATTATTGAATATTCTAAAGCTTCTTTAGGGACTGTATAACAATCAGGCCATAGTTCTAATTATCCAAAATTAGACCTTTGATCATTTTTTAAAAATACATCATTCATCAGACAGTCTTTTTGCCTCCCATTGGACCGGCTAGCACAGGATCTCGCCTGCGTGACCAGAATAAGGAGACTGTGACATACGTGACAAAAAGCAAACACTACTCTTGGGTTGGGGACTTGGGAGCTCCAAGACCAAACAGCAACTTGAGTGACTGGAGAGGATGCAAGACAAATGTGAATATCCAGCAATGTACTTTCCCTTTGCACTAAAGCTGCTGAACCGTAGAAGACAGGTTTAACTAAAGAGACAATGCACTGAGGTCTCCTGCAGGGAGCTGTGTTATATGAATGGAGTGAGTTTTAACTTTATTCTGCAGATATGAACTCGGTAATACAGTACCACCGTCACCAGCAGGCCCCAGCTTTGTCAGAAGGGTTCTCCTTCTTTGAAACCCTAGCAGGTTGGCATCAGAGTCTCATGTTTTGCTGCATTAAATATTTACCAACAACCTATTGGCCATATGTTATTGGAGCGTGTGTGGTGACAGACTCACTACTCGGCACCTTTTCAAGTGGATTCTGTAGGATCTGTGGGGTTCTGTAGGCTCACAGATCTTTTTTAATAACCAGGTCTTTTGTTCTCCTGTGTGCTGGGGGGGTGTCAGTATCATTTGCAAGGTTCCAAGGGAGTGAATTTGTCCAATCATTCCCCCTTCTATGTTCTTTTTTTCCTGGGTGCCACAGATAATATCAATGTTCCCTCCTCATTGCTTATTTATCTGACAGTATTTCCTTTAACTATTGTACAAGTGCAGAAGCATTTTTTTTTCTGGAGAAAATGAAATTATTCTTTGAGTTTAATTCTGCTTACATTACCTATTTTCCAGTGAGTTCCGATTCATTTTATGGTGTTTTAAGAAAAACTCACCTGAAATCATGAACTTTGGATTTAGACTTGTCAGGCTCTTAAATCGAAAGCCATTCCCTGGAGAAAATGTAGCAGTTTGTGGCACTAAAGCACCACTTCAGAAATGTTTTGAAATAAATTGTACATCGAGTTGGAATTGAGGAATTTTATCATCAATCATATAGTCTCCATGATATTAGCTCTGTTTCAGTCCAGGTAAACTCAACAGCTATTTTATGAGGGCCTACTATGCATCTCTCCCTTTGCTAGGTATGGCGCTAAAAGGATCAATACATCTGCTCAAGGGTTAGGGAGCAGGTCCATCAATTTTTTTAAAACTAGTAGCTTCTGTCTCACCCCTTGATTTATATGAAATGACCACATTTTTCTTTTCTAAACAAATTTACGTAAAACATACGATCAAAAGTGCATGAATTTGTACCTTTATCAGCTACGTCATGGCCAAAATGAATTTTTGCTCTCCCAATGTCTGTACAATCTACAATCTTTGTAGATTTACAATAGTAGATCTCCATTTGAGTTTTAGAATTATTGTTAGTATAATCTTACCGACTTACGATTCTGCCAGGAGCCTGGATATTTTGTCATGTTCCATGGGGTGGGAGAAAATAAAAATCTTGATCTGAATGTAAACTTATTAAAGATCTTGGTGTTCAGTACTTCTCCGCTGATGCCATTTTATATATATTACATGAAACATGTCATTAGTTCAGAGCTCCAAACCGTCCTGAATTTGAGCAGCAAAGCAAGGAGAGCCCTAGAGAGTTAAGTCTGGACCAGATTTCAGGCACAACCCCGATATCTACTTTCCTCATGGTCCAATACCATTTATGTGCTCAATATGGTTAAATAGCTGTTTGAAGAATAGCGAAATCCCGATAATGCAAGTGCTAACAGGTGATAATGAATGATGTGAGAAAACGATGTGTTGCTCATAAGCAATCACAATTATTTACTATTTTAGTGCATCAGTATGTAGTATGTAGATAGTAGGAGGCACTAGTTTTGTCTCCTAGCTTACAGCAGGCCAGAGTAGAAAGTGATTATTTCAATATGAGGAAAACAATATGCATGGTTATATTATGCATGACACTTTATGTTGACATCATTTGCAGTTTACTGTGTGATTTCTATGCATAATGTTTAACTGCTTGAGAAATGAGATGTTTTTATCATTGCAGATGAAACAGCAGTGGGAAAAACTCAGACTTTAGAATTAAGTGATAGAGTTACTATTCCTCCTGGTTTTACTCCTTAATTTTAAAGACTTTACATATTCAATCTCATTATTTTGTTGTGATTAAAATTAAGAAAGTGTCCAGATATTGGTGATTTCAAAACAACTGGTGTATGGTATATTTACTAAGCATCAGGCATTTTCTAAATATTCTCTGTAGATTTATTCACAACACTCCTAGTTTGGTACTATTAAGTCTTTACTTTACTGTTGAGGAAACTGAGGCACAAAAGTACTAACTTAAATGCATATACATAACTCCAGAAGTGTGTAAGGAGAAGTCAAAGATTCTAGTTTCTTTCCTTGTGTACTTGACTGTCTTAGGCATATATCGTTGATTCACTGATTTGGTTAATTCAACAATTTTTACCCAGCATTTGCTCTCAGTGTGGTATGGTGCTCCATATTGGCTGACAGCAGGCACACAATTAATGATTACAAGAGACTGTAGCCCAGTGACAGGCAAGGCAATCAAGCAGGTAAACACACATTAGGGCTATAATGAGATGCTAAGGAACACATCACAGGAGAAAATAACCTTGGTGCTAGCCATGCAGAACATGGTATGTGCGTCCACATGTACATGTGGAGAAGGGATGTGTAAACGGTTTGGAGAAGAACGAGAACATTCCAGGCTGAAGAAACAATATTGCAATGCTGTCTTTGAGGCAGTGAAAAGTAATCATTTTGGTTAGAGCAGATTGGGTGGTTGAATACGGAGGGAGTGACTGAGGGATGAAATGAGACTGGAAAAGCCTACAACAGCCAATCACAAGGGTCTTTCTCTGAAGACATGTTAAGGAGTTTGGATTTTATCTTACCCCTATCCTTTCTTACCATGTCCATGCCAGTCATTATTAATTATCTATGACAATGAGCTTCAGAATCCTTCTCAACACAGCTCTCTTGAGTAGCCTGTAAAAATGAAGAGGAATTGGCAAGGAAATTGAATTTATCCATGTTACTGTTCTTAAATTCTAGAAACATTTCCTTTTATCTCTATTTGACCAATGAGGACATTGAGGTTCAGTGAATAAGAAAGGTTACATTTCTTTCATTTACGCCTGAGCTAAGAAAAATGTACCCCTGCTCATTTTCCCAAGAAGGCAATTTCGACTCCTTGAGTCCATCATCCCAGGTGTGCTTCCAGCTCCACAACCCCAGTCATCCAGGAACTACCAAGTCAGGCTCCATTCTGGTGTCTGTCCACTGCAGACTCAAAGAGATTTTTTTCTTAAATGTCAGCTAATGGTTGGGCTATGTTCCTTCTTTGTTTCTAAACACTGGCATTCATTCTACTTTAGATAAGAGATCTTGTCTCCTATTAAGCTTGGATCCTGAAGGAGCTGAGTTTGTTCATAACGCTAGCTGCGGGGAGACGGGGAGTGTGTTAGAGAAAACATCGATTTTCACATCTTCTCCTTGAGTGCAGCTGATTCTACTCCCTCTCTTGGACAATGAAATTTGAATGCCTCTAAGGGGCTTCAAAACACAAAAAGTTCATCTGCAGGAGTGAGGCTAAGCGAATTTCTATGCCTCCACGTCGTCAGGCAGTCTTCTGGAACTTTTGTTGCTAAAATTTGTGAAAATAAACTCAAGTTAAAGCCACACAGATGAAGAAATTAAAGCTCAGATGTGAATAAATTTGCCCACAGCTGCAGAGCTCGGAAATGCACGGTCAGGGTTTGACTGTTAATCCCAGTGATTTCACACCATGTTCTAGCCCTCATATCAGGTGGCTGCTGGAATACACCTACATCTCTGAGGAATAAGATGCCATTTTCAGTCACGATCATTATAGAATTATGGGCGGCGGGTTGGACTTGAGCCAGGCTCTGTGGCCTGGCTAGCTCGAATTTGAATCCTGGCCTTGCTATTTATAAGCAGCGTGACCTCAGGCAAGTTGCTTAACCTCTCAAACTCAATTTTCTTACCTGGATAATGCTAATCATGCTTATCTGGCTGGCTTGTTGAGAGAACTGCATCAGATTAGTGCTTTTCAAATGTAGTGGTCCACAAATCACCTAGAAGATTTGTTAAAGCATCAAGAAGGGCTAACCTCATCCCAGAGTTTTTGGCCGTGCAGGTCAGATATGGGATCTGCGAATCTGCATTTCTTACCAGTCCCCAGGAGGTGCTGGTGCTGCTGGTCCCTTTACATTTTAATTAGGGGAGAAAAGGAAGAAGAAGGTAAAGCTACACGCTCAATTAATGAAGATGCTATCCCCTAAGGCAAGCCCCAAGGGGAGGTTGTAGGAGCAGGAGATCCTGAAAGGAGTGGTATAGGAATGCCAAGACAGACGATTTGGATTTGGAGTCGGGTGGATCACAAGAAGGAAAGGGAGGCAGATCAAAATCAAACCTCAGCCACTACATGTATTGTCAAAAGCTGACCTGGCTGTGACTTCAGATCTGTTGTTTCCTGGCAGTCTCCTAGGCAGTTGCCTATTTTATTTATTTAGTTATGTATGTATGTGTGTATGTATCTATGTATTTACTTTTGTTAATGGTTTATTTTATTCTCATTCTAGAGAAAGGGAAGGGAGAGAGAGAGAAACACCAATCACCTGCCTCTTCCTACATGCTCTCCAACTGGTATCAAACCCCCAACCTGACCATGTGCCCTGACTGGGAATCGAACCAGTGACTTTTTGGTTAGGATAATGCTCCAACCAACTGAGCTGTGCTGGCCAGGGCATGACTGTGGACAGTCTTAATACCTGTGCCAAACTGTGAAGTGCAGCCATAATTCATCTTGTTCATCTCAATAAACCTGCAGGGCAGGGGCCAGCTAATGTTTGCATTTAGTGGATTTGTACCCCGAGGCCTAGAGAGTCAGGGGTTTAGCCCAAGGTAAAACAGATTGTCAGTGAAGATTTAGAGCTTAGATCTTGAGTTCTCAACTCCAAGTTCCTTTTTCACCTGCTCTACCCTGACTCATGCCTCCCTTCTCAAAGTGTTATGCCTAGTCTCTGAACAAAGAAACTAGCCCCAAGAGCAAAGGATGATGTGCTCAGAATCAGGTCCTAATGCCATGAGTCCTTTGCACCCCCAGGTGATAAGAATGCTAGCTTTGATCATTTTACTCCCAGGCCTGAACCCTGCCCAGGGTCCTCTTATTTGCACAACCGTCTGCCAAGGCAGAGCCCACACCAACGACCTGGGCGTGTCCCTGAGTAGCACTGGGATTTTCCGAGATCCGGTTGGCCTGCTTTCTTGCCTTTTCATAACATTCGCTCTTTGAGGATGTACACGCAGCTTTCTCTTTGCATTATTTAAGAGATGGTTTCCAGTAAGGAAAGCAGTTGAAGTCTAAGTCTCCTTGTGATGTTGGTTTTAGGATTTTCTGACTTAAAAAATAAAATTGCTTTTCCTCCTTCACTCATTTATTTGCTGAAATGCCAGTGAATGGCACTGGTGCTTTTCCCAAACTGAAGCCACTGCTGTGACAATATGGGGACTCATCTTCTACAATGGTCACATTCTTTGTGCAGCACCTCCCATGAGAAAATGCCAGCTCCAGGCTAGGCTGTGATCGTTCGTGTCGCGAGCGAGGTTGGCCTGGTGGATCAGTCGGATCAATTGGTGGGTTGACCGGCTCTTGTATTCCTTCAGCACCCACCGTAAAGATGAGTAAGACGTCGTTTCTAACCTTGGGAGAATACAGTCTTAATGGAGCAGAGTTGACATCTTCTAGATACTTGGTATGAAATCTGAAAGAGGAATCCTTCACTGTCAGCTTTGTGGTGTCAGAAACTGCACCGATAGATATTAGTTTCGTCAGAAATGTAAGTAGGTCTTCTCCCGGTGAAAAAGCCCATCCTAGTGTCGGCAGTATTGCCATTTCCTTCCTCCTCAAATTATTGGACTGTCATAGCTATTTCTTTTTCTTTTCTTCAGAAACGTGTCACCCTCTCTTAGAGGGCATCCGAGTAGTTGCACAGTTTGTGGCGGTCTGAAGATGCCCTTTATCTCTGTGGTACTGGAATACAATAGAAGGAAAACACAGATATCTTTTTCTAGTGTGTTCTTCATGGGGATCGAGCTTCACTTGTGATATCCTCCTGTCTCTCAGTGACTCCTTTCCAAGGTGGAAAAGAGACTTAACATGATGAGTGTGTCTAAATAATTCAGTCCTCATTTCTCCTTTTTCTTCTGGGGAATCCACTTGCTACGGAATGCAGGAGTTTCATAGCAAAGGCCCCGTTCCTGCAGGCAGAAGCCTACAGATTTCTAAAACTATCTAAGACTGTATAGTTATCCGCTAATTTGGGATTTTAGTATAAAGAGGCCCACTCACCAACAGGTATAAACTACCTTCTCCAAATTCAGCTTTCTCATTTATAAGGATAATATTTTGGTGCCTATTGATTGATTATTCTGTCTTATTTCTCAATATGTATGAAATCGGGGGGGAGGGGTATGGTATTATTTATTGAACTCTTCCAAGACCCAACAAATAGGTATGCCCTATGAGTTTGTATTTAAAGTGTTCATTGCTACTTACTTGGAGAAAATCACATGCTATTTATTTAACACATATGTTTTGCTGAGTGTCAAATCTGTGCCCAGTATTACACCTGAACCTAGGGACACAAAGGTAAGATTCCTTCCCTGAAGTAGTCTGTGGTCCACTAAAGGAGCCCCATAAAAACAGAAATTGCCTTGTACTGTGGTGTTTGTTATAACAATAAAACTTTGTACAAAGTGTGAGGGAAACTTTAGAAACTAAAACAAACAAACATTTAAAAATATGTCATTGTAGACACAGCAAGGCTGGGAACTTATACACACTCCCAACACTTACAGAGACCCTAGAGACAAGGTTTCCACTCTATAATTTTCTTTTTCCCAACTCATAATCTAATACTCTTTTTCTCTCTCCCTTTCGTAGCATGGCAATGAGATGTATGGCTCAGCATTCTCAGCTCCACCATTGATCACATTTAGGTTCCAATCCTGGCGCTGAGTCTTTGTGGGCTTTGAATGTTTTAACATATTCTACAACCTTGTTTTATCCTCTGGAAAATAGGAATTAAATAGAACCCATTTCTTGAGGTGGCTGGGTGGAATAAATGTAATAACCCACATCAGCTTAATACCTGTTACAGAGTATCATTAAATATTAATATCAATAATTATGTTACTGTTCCCTCAACATTGATTCAACAAATCCTCACTGAGCACATCTTATATGGCAGACACAGTTGGCGAGTTAGGAAATCCTCAGTGAATATAGTGGAGTGAATGAATGTAACAGCTCATAGATGCTTCCTTCTCCCTTCTGAGTGTCTAAGTCTAAGAGATCTTCTCTTTTGAAGGATTCTCATTCCAAAATTTTGTAGATAACTTTCTGCAGAGTAGTAGGCGTGAACTTGGAAGCTAGTCAAACAGATTCTAATCACAAGTGGCTAATGTTCACTTCAGCGGATGGACTTCAGCCTGGAAAATGTCCACCTCCATATACTCTTGTAACCACATTTTCCAAATAAAAAATCAAGACCGTTGTCCGACATTGGGACCCCAAACTGTCCACATGCAGGTTTCACAGTTCCACGTGAACATGACTTTTTTCTTCCCCTGTCTTCTACAACACGATGACACCAGAAAACTTTTGCTCAGTAAATTAAAAGTTCCAAAGAATAACTTCTCCTACTTTCAGAAACTTCCCCAAAGCATATTTAAAATTGCTCAGTTTTTCAGTAGATGGCATAAAATAATTATTTAATTTTCAAGACTCTTTGCAACCCTTGCCTTAAAGTCATTACCCTGCTATATCCATTATTAGTTCTAAAATATTGCATCACGAACTTTACCCAATCAAATTAAAAGACCCACTTTAAACCAGACCCCCAAACCCCATAAATACACCAGCTCTGTGCTTCCACCTTGAGACATTACTTTACCTCTGTTGAGGTAATGATCTCTCATAGCAGTAAGCAATAAACTGTTTTGCTTGATCAATAGGGTCTTTTCAGTGATGTTTTACAGTAAAACAGAAAATACAATCTGGCACTGTAGTTGTGATTTTATCTTCACCTCTTTGTAACTGTATTACTTTGAGAAAATCCCTTCATTTTTGTCAGCCTGGGTTTCCTGCAGGGATGTAATAAGAATGGAATGAATTTATAGGATTGCTGTGAAGAGTAACTGAACTATGCCATGCCGAGTTCATTCAGCTCTGAGCTGTGGTGAACACTAACTAACAGCGAGAACGTCACGATATGTGCACCATTGGACCCTTGCTCTCCCTGGCACTCGGCAGCTAGATTCTACAAGCAGACTTTACAAGATGCTTGAGAAGCTCATAAACGCATTGCACTTGGGGGTGTACTGCTTGTTTCTCTAAGTGGAGACAACATTCAATACCAGCAGCGTTCAAACATGCCTTACAATCTTTTCCAAGCATTCCTCATCTCAGCAAATTTAGCCAGACTGGCAAAATCTTAAGGAAATAAATTTTCAGGAGAAATAAGCAGAGGAACCATTTCGACATGACAAAGCTGTTCATACTGGTAGAGGAGTGGACTGCCAACGTTTAACTTAAGTCTTGGTCCTGGACAGACAGGCTCTGAGGGGACCTGGGAGCAGATTCTGTGACTTGTGGAGAACACACATTTGCAGCTCCAGACAGAAGGAAATGGGCCTTTAACTGAGAAACATCACCCATTCTGCGGACTGTCCTGCCAACTCCGAGGAGGAGAAATACATAGCCAATAATAATTTTGAGTCATTGAGAACTTGGTTGAGATTTCACAAGTCCTCAAGGAAGTGGACTCTCTCCTTCTGATTCTGTTTTGTTTTATCAGATATTCAATGCATTATTTTGTCATTCAGTGTGTATCTAATGTGTACCAATGCCATGCCATATGTTACCCCTCAACATGCATGTAGTTACACAGGGTAAATAAATAGAATGATCAAAATATGTTGCTCTAAAGGTTATGGAATGTCATTCCCAGGTGGCCCTTGAGGGGAGGAGATAACCTGGGAACACAAAACCTTAGTGACGTATTGCTAATCTATTTCATTTCCAGTTTATTCTGACTCAACGAAAGAAGACGAATAAAATAATGACAATATTTCTGTACCCTGCCAAGCCAGATCAGATGGACATAATTATCAATGTACAGTGGGACTTCGTTTACAAGTCTGCTGTTACCCGGTGTCGGAGAGGCTTCGCAGAGTCAGAGTCCTAAAGCATAATGCCAGCATGGGACAGAGGCCTGGTTGGCAAAGCTGGGCTGACCGTATTTTCTCGTTGGAACCACAAATAGTCAAGGACATGTGCATGCTATGGGGTGCAGTTAGATTTCTGGATATTGGACTCTCTTATTGGTGACCACCAAAGTGGAGGACATTTCTCCTGGTAGAAAGGTCTATGTTTTGTAGGAGGAGTCAGGAGCCAGAAAGGCTTAGTGTATGCAATCTTCATGCTAATGAATTTTACATAATCCTTTGTTACACTAGACCAGTTGTTTCAAGTATAATGTCACCTAGAGTGTCTTCTTTCAAGTGCTGTCCCCACGATCACTGAAAAATTAATCAAACTCTTTTCCAAGCCCGTGTCAAATAATGAGTATGACTGGATGTTTTGCTTTTTCTCTCATAAATTTATCTGATTGCCTGATCGGAATCTACCGCTGCATCATTTTGACTATAGACAGGATCGAAGTTCGAATACCACTGCGAAAGGAACTTGTGTCAGTGACTTCTGGGCCTGGCAGGTGGTCCAGGAAGGAGGAAGGGCCATAGTCAGGGTAAGTAATTGAGGCAGCCCCTTGGGCGGCTGACGGGTCTGAGAACTTCTCTCAGAACCCCTCAGCTGAAGGAAGAAGGTGGATGCACGCATTTACCAACAACCTCCTGCCTCCACTGGTTGAACATTCCCTGCAGGGACATTGATGTTCTGCATTCCTAGGCTGTACTTCTAGTTGAATGACTCCCGTTGCCTCAGAGAAGGCCCCCAGGCAGAACTGCAGTCAGAGGATACTGGTAGAGGGAGCTGTCTCAGCTCTCTGGAAGTCATCCAATGCAGCCGCAGCTGAAGCCAGGAGTGAACCAAGGGGATGAGGAGAGGGGCACCAAAGGCCTCTTCTATAGGTGCATGTGGCCTTTCCATTTTAGACATCTTATTTATCCTCTCCCTTAGAGTGAGTGCCAAATCAAACCGGGTCCTTTGAAAGAAATCATCTCCATTGGCCTTGTATAAATATCCCTGAATTCTCAGAAGTACATATGAAGATTCAAAGAAAAGAATTACTGTTAAATGAGTTTCTAAAAGCATGTATAATTCAATATGTCTGCACCAAGGAGCAGTTTTATCACCACAGCTTCTTTATAAAAAAGGCCAGGAAAAAGAAGTCAGAGTTTGTCCATGCTGTGGAGGTATAAAGTGCATTTGTATCACTTATGTAATGGCCACCAAAGGAGCTTTGCAGACCATCGTCGTCAGGATTGGGCACACAGGGCCAAATCGCCTCCTTTTCTCTGTAGGAAGTTTGATAGGGGCCACAGGCGACCCCAGTGACCATGGCTGACTTTGTCTTCCTCCCTCTATAAGTACCAGGACATGGGCTTCAGATCTGAAAAAGCAGACAACGCAGTGCTTACTTCAATGTCAGCAAGATCCCCTGCAGGAAAGAATCTTTTACAGATAGAGTTCAAGGCCAGCTACCCTCTGGAAGGGCACTCTGGGGTGTCAGAGGGGTTGGAGAGTTTGCCTTACCCAAAGGCTGGAAGCAAAGACTTCTCTTTACTCTTTCATTGGCATAAAGGCTTAAATTGTAGTGGCTTCAAAGACTGGAGAGCCCAGGGGGGAAAAATTGCCTAGCAAACAACGACGATTCTAACATATCCAATGTCTTGTGAGGTCCTCTGATTGACCTATCCTGAGACTGGTGGACGAGGTGGTTTGACTCAGAGCCCAGGAGAGCGAGACGGAGAATTTCCAGAGGTCTGTCTTCCACAGAGCCGCTCTGCTGTTACAACATCGGAAATGATCTGCTGGGAGCAGAGGAGAAACCAGGGGCAGAAAAACCCACCAAATGATAAATGACCCCAGAGTTGATGGATCTCATCTCAGCGTTCTCTTGGACCCCAAACTAGCAACACTTTTACAAGCCCCAAGCTGAAAGATGACAACATTTTATGTGATCCTTTCCAGGATTTTTATTTGTTTGTTTCCTCGCAGTGAAGGAGATTGTAATTCTTAAGGCTAGGACCCTCAACCTAGACCGAACACAGTACCTGCCTGGCCCCTGATAGGTGCTCCATAAATATTTTCTAAAAGAGTAGACAGTGTATTATGGTGTAGTGTACAGACAAGTAGAGCAGGAGTAGAGGAAAACGTAACATATTCTTGCCCAGGTTCTGTGACTAATAACTTCCCTCTCTGAATTTGTTTATCTGTAAAATGAAATATTAATTGGGCCTCTAACACTCAGTGCTCTGAAAGATATAGTAAAGAAATTCAACTTGAAGGAGTAGTCTTTGTCTTCAAGAAAGGGTTGTATTTTCCTGGGAGAGACATTTATGAGCAGTATGGTGACAAAGAGGTCAGACACTGGAGTCAGTGTGACTTGGGCTCAAAACTCCGGTCCCCTGCTCATCAGAAAATGGAGATAATAGTAGACGACTCCAGGTGTTGTTGCGAAGACAAAATAAAATAATGCATGTGAAGCATACAGCACTGGAACATAGCATTCAATACATATCAGTTATTAATATTAATATGAAGAGTAATTATCATAAAAACCAGATGCAGCTAACATGTTAAATATTCTTCTGTGGTGATTGGAGAGGATGGGAAGTTTTAATCTGACTGCCCCTGTGGAGTGGGGTAGGGTTTGCAGGAAGCTTTGGAGTTGATTTTCATTAGGCTCGTAAAGCGTGAGGAAGATTTTGGTGGAGAGTGAGGCGGGGAGGGAAGCCTTCCCAGGAGGATGGGGGCAGTATTATTGAATGTCAAGATAAGGGAAAAGCATCATTTAGACATTCTGTCGTGAAGAGAAGGTTGGTGTCATTGGAGATCCTGGAGAAACTTCACAAGTAGCAATTATACTGTACCATTTTTTCTACCTTCAGGAACAAGTGGACTCCTGTTGTTCTTAAGTGTGTCAGATACTACTAGCTGCCTGCCTAATTTAATTATTCCTCTTCTTCCTCCTGCCTTGCCACTGCAACTCTGTTTCCGTAGAGTATCAAGGGGCCCATTTAAAAATGTTCACCTCCCCTGATCCTTTGCAGCCAGGCAAGTCAGCATGACCCTGTTCTAGCCAATGAAATTCAAGCAGAATTCTAGTGGTGGAGGGGAGGCTTCTGGGCGAACAATGATAATCCTGACAAAAAGGAACCTGGTGAGCAACTTTTGTCCTCACTTCCTCCCAGTCCTCCTCTGCTTCTGCCCTGAACACAGAAACAATGTCAGGAGGAAAAGCCGTCTTGCACAGTGAGTACCAGAGCCATACACCATTGGTGGTAGAGCTCGATGCTAGAATGAGCCTGAATTTTGATGAGCTCTTTGAAGAGCCCACAGGCGCTAAGCTGCCTGCCTCGTACTTCTCATTACAGGAAGGAAACAAAGTTGTCTTTAGTTAAACTGCTATAATCTGGTCTGTGTTATATGCAGCTGATTACCATCTTAACTGATACATTCAGCTAGACAGGCCTTGGTTTCTGTGTCTTATAACTATACTAAAGGAGAATGTGTAACATATTGCATTTCCTACTTGAGGTTTCTTTGTTTAGGCTCTTTTTAGTATGTGTATTTCCTTAAATAGATTAAGGAATAATTAGTTTCCTTGGATCCAAAATATATGAAGCACATAAGTTAGAGAGATTGTAATAAAATTTCACCACAGGAGGTGACAGTCACTGAAAACCAAATCCAATAATGGATCCAAAATACGAGTCCTAAGGAAAGTTTTGAAAAGTGTTAGAAACACCCTCCCTTCTGCTGGGGAGGTCTCTCTAGGGTGACTCAGCTGTGAGCTGCGTGAGAAACCTCCACGTGTATTCCCTGCGGTTCCCCCGACCACGACCCAGTGAGCAACGCTGGCTGACGAAGAGCCTCATCTTCTATCCGTGGGATGAGTTAGAGAGGGTGGCACTCAGGATCACATTTAACAACAAAATAAAAGCTCTGTGGAACTCCTTGAGCTGTCTCAATCTCCTGGTTCATGTCAATGAACTCAGATTCATGTCAATAGAAAAAATAAAAATAGAGGAAAGGCACTTCAAATCCGGCAGATCCCAGGAAAGTAGACTAGGTGGGACATCAGAATGATATCACCTCATTCTGTAGGACAGACCAGTTATCAGAGGCCTTCTCAGAGCTAAGGTTTATTGTCACCGTTGTTATTAATGAGACTAGCTAATGCTTGAGTGCTCACCCTGTCTCAGGTACTATGCTATTTACTTCATATGGGTTATCTCTGATGAGTCACAATAAATCGTATGAAAGGCACTGTCATTAGCTCTCATAATATGTGACATCATCGAGACTCAGAGACTTGAATGGCTTTCCCAAGTTCACCCTTCATCATGACATATTCTTTCATTGTGCTTGATTCTTGAAGAGTTTATTTTGGATAATCCTACATTTCTGTTAACATACATATTATACAATGAAAATGTTGTAATTGGTAGATTACACCCTACTGGTGAATTTTAAAGCTTTGCTGACAAATGTTCAAAGTATTTTTCAAAGTTCCACTTGCTGCCATTTTTGTTCAAAGATCTTAGTAATCTTTGCTAGATTCCTAACTGGGGTGAGAATAGAGAAGAAGATTCTTGTCCTTTTCCCAGATTCTTCTCCAGCCATTCATTTATCCCTTCATTAATTATTTATTGATCCCCTAATATGTGCTAGAGTAAGTCTACATGGGGAGACAGAGAGCATCTTGGTAAGTACTGCAAAGCATTGAAGATGCAAAGGTCAAGGAAACGGTCAATTCAACTGGTGAGGGGAACCTAGGTGACCAAGGAGCTCATCTTTTTTAATTGTTTTTATGTATTGATTTTTTTAGAGAAAGAAGAATGGAGAGAAAGAGAGAGAGAGAGGTAGAAACATCCATTTGCTGTTCCATTTATTTATGCATTCATTCGCTGATTCTTGTGTGTCAAAGCAGCAACCTTGGTCTGTTGGGACGGTGCTGTCACTGTTTGAGCTCCCTGGCCAGAGCAAGAGCTCATCTTTTTAGATGGATATGGGTTCAATGCCATCTCTGCAAATGAGTTTCTATCTTACTTTTTTAGTGATGTCCTCGTATTTGGGTCAGTTTTCTATCTTGACTGCATGTGACCACCTCAGTCTTCTAAACACTAGAACACAGAATTTGCAAGAACACGACAGAATTTTCTTTGAAAAGCCACCCAGCCCATCAAGAGATGTAGTAATGTCTGCTTAGAATATTGGAGTATTAACTTTCATTATATTGAAAATGTATGATCTTACCAATATGTTTGAGAAATAGCAGTCAATAGATTGTGCATTATTGTACATTTCTATGAAATAATTCATAGGGCACCACTTATGCTTTAATTTTAAAAGTTGTGAAGCGTCTCCTGGTGCCACATCATACAATATAATGCTCATGACATAGAGATTCATGGGACAGAATCCTCGGTATCAAAGAGGTCATGGTGAACTGGCAACACAACTTATCAATACTTTTAATAGCCCATTTTAGGTATTGTCATAGAGATGTGTTTAGAGTTCCATGATTATTTCCATCTTATAAACATCAAGAAATTCCTCCAGAAAATTGACATTAAGACTAGCCTTTGAAATATGAATAGGATAGGAGTTTCCAGAGTTCACCGGTTGGAGCACTGTGAGCCTGCTGAGGGTGGGGGCATTGCGCATGGATTGAAGAGCGAAACCAGGGAGGAGGAAGGCTTGGGACAGTCTGGGAAGCAAAAGGAGTGGGGTTGGAATAAGAGGGCAGGGGCGAATGGTGGGGTCGAATTAGAAGAGCAAGATGAGGATTTATTCTCAACAACATCAAATTCCCTTTCGCCTCTGCTTCTTCCCCACACTCCCTAAATCTTTAATGACCAAGATGTTTCCGCTCTCATAATTTCAGGAAATGAAACAAGGGCAATTTATCACAGCAAATCCACAATTGACAACCCTCCCTAAAATTATTTGTTTTTAATATCTCGGTCCTTTTCTTTGAGTAGCACTTTGGCCTTACCGGAATAGCTGACACCCTACCCGCGGAACACCTCAGCAGAAGTGACTTTACGGTACTGAGAAGGAAGTGTTCCACCTGCACAGAGACCTCTCATTTCAAGCTTTAATAATTTAAAAAATACTTAACCATCGTTTCCCTGAATATTTGCGATGGATATCCTTCTTCCAGGAGAGCTAAGATCCTGCCAGCCCTGAACTTTCTGGCCTCAACTATTTGTTAAGTTAGATGAGTAGAGAGAAAAATCAGTGCAGGCTTTAAATTTTTTTATTTATTTTTTGTGGTAATTTTTAAAATTGAATTTATTGGGGCTACATAGGTTAATAAACTTACACAAGTTTCAAGTGTACAATTCTATAATATATCATCTGTATTTTTTTTAGAATGGACAATATTTATTTTATTCATCCTGAGGTAGCTGAAAAACTGAGCTAAATGAGTTCGTATAAAACTTTTAAAATTAATTCAATTTAGTGTTCAGGTAAAGTGTTGGCACCATTAGGCTACAAATAAATTATTTTTAAGGAGACTTTGGAAAATAGTTTTGGGGTGGATCATCTGCTCCCCACTTTTGTTCTCCCCCTCCCCCTTTTATTTCTCTCCCAGTGTATCTGTTGGTTGTTGCCCCTCTCTCTATTCTTCTCCCTTCCTCCTGTTACCACACCTGCACACACACATTTATAGTGTTCTGAATAGCAGAAAGTCAGGTCTTCACACTCATTAACTTTTATACAAAGCCTACCTACTTTTAGTAAAAATGTTTCTAAAGTGTTGGCAGACTTCTTTCTGCCTTTGAAAAGAGTAATCAATATAATTGAGACTTTCTGAATACAATACTACCTAAATTACGACTTTTGGGTAATCCTTAAACTCTGAGTTTCAGTTTTCTTATTTTTTTCCCATATCATTCTCTGCAGTGAGGTAACTACAGTGTTCTGGATACCCCAAATCTCCACCCGGTCTTCCTTCAACTCTACATCCAAAATTCCCATCCTCAACTGCTATTTGCTGCCCCCTGCTGGCACCTGATGACAGTACTTTTCTACTTTTGCTCTGTGTGGGGGTGGGGTGGGGGTAGGGGCTCTCCTTAACCCTTTGAGGACTGCGTGACTCATACTCATATTGTGTATGTTTTCTCTGCAGAAGAGCAAATAAGTTCTAGAAAGTATAAGTTAAATAATGTCATATTAATTCTCAGGAAAAGTGGATTAAAAAAGAACTAATGGTCATGTGGAGTGAGTAGACTTACTGAATTCACATGAAATGTATTTACCCCAATAACCTCATAGTTCGGATTAGAATTACTGTCCTGGATTAGTGAAATGCTACAGTGTTGATCACGCTGGCTTTGCAAAGAATTTAGACTGTATTGATGTCTTCATGACCCCCTTCCTTTTCTTCATAGTGTTTCCCTTGCTGTGGCAGCAATGTCTTCTTTATCCATGAGGACACAGAAACATGTTAGCCAGGGCAATTTTAGCAGTGCCAATACTTAGCTGAACAAATGTGAGAGCACACATGGAATTTTATTTTTCATTTTTTTTGTTCCTCTCTCTGTAACATATATACCAGTGTATAATATATTTAGGCTAAAATCTATTTAATTTTAGCAACTAGCAGGATAAGGATGGACAACACATTTCTCTGCTCTTCCTTTTTATCACCTAAATAACGAACTGGTTAAACCAGATCTATAAGGTCCTCAGACGCTCAAAAATTTTTTGCACAAAGGTATACTCTTAGACGTTACTGAATGAGGCGGAACTGGTCGTACCAATGCTAAATGATCTCAGGTTTGACTGATTTTTTTCTTAGAAATTTTGTTGGTTTGTTCATTTGTTTTTAGTAATTTTGCCACTTCTGGCTCCTCTGCAGTTGGTAGGCCGTTAGCGCTCTCTTCTCTCTACACGGGTACTGATCGCCCCTCTCCTACTTCTTATCTGCTGATGCTGAACTTGTGTGTCTGGGAAGCCAATACCAAAGCTTATTTTTCTTAGCTCCACAGAAAATCGTTCAAAATCCTGAAGCCCTCTGACCTTTTATGGTGATTTGAGATCAGCTCCAGTTCATCTTGTGGCAGAAAGCACGTGGCCTTTGTGAGAATTCTTCTTCTTCCTCTTCCAGGCCATCCCTTCTCAACTTCTGCTTTGTGGCCGTATTTCAGATAGACGAAGTTCCATAATTTTTAAATAAGTGGGGTGCATTCTTGTGAAGTCACTGATGGGCTACCTTTGTATTTCTATTTAGAGCACAGGTGGCAAACACAAGACCCATGGGCCGAATCCAGCCCTTCACCTTGTTTTATCCGACCTGACACCTAGTTTCTCTACTTGGTGGCAGCGCTCAGCTCTTGCTTAACTGTTAAGGACTAGTATATTTATACAGTCCTAAAATTACATTCGGCCCTTTGAAGGCAACCACAAGGCTGATGTTGCCCCCAGTGAAAATGAGTTTGACACCCCTGATTTACAGCATAATCTGGCTCCCTATGTTAACTAATCTGTGAATAGATCAGTGCTTAAAGCAGTGAAAAAAATATTTATCCAGGATTTCCTCTCACTATATGCATGCTACTCATCAGGGAGACCCAAAGGAATGAAATCAGAGTCCCCAGCATCAGGAATTCATAACAAAATTAATAATAGTAGAGTTGAATTAAAAATATAAACTCGGAAGCCAGAGTGGCTTGTGCTTATCAGTCAAGTGCCTAATTCAGAAGTGTAGTTCCTTGACTTCAGAGGCTACAGTGGATCTCTTTGCTCAAGGAACTTTCTTTGCAGACCACTGGGCGGGAAGGTTCTGACATAGATCTTTGCCATCCTGTTAACAGAAATGTGTTCACGGTTTCTTCAGACACAGGATTTAGCTACCACCGTGTGTCCCCTCTTCTCTGGGAGTGTTTGATCCCTTGTCCCTTCTCCTCGGTTCCAAGGAGCTTCTGCCTTTTCATCCTGTAGCTTAGTGTTTTCCTCACGGTCTCTGAATGGTGGACCTCTTTGGAAGTTACAAATGCATTTCCTCTGATCAGCTAAAAATAGACTCCCTCAGCACACCGATCCTTCATGAGATATGACATGATGATTTTCAGGTTGATCTTCCAGAATGGGGAAGTGGTATGGGAAAAAAGCATGGACTCAAAGTCAGACGAAACTGGCTCTGAATCATTCTCTACCACTTCTTGGTTGTGGTAATCACTTGCCTATTTTCTTAAACTTTCTAAGCCTTGATTTCTTCATCCATCAATACCAGGTCAACAAGGAACTATGACTTCAGGACAATAAATTCGGCAGAAGTACATATGGTAAACTAGAGGGGCAAGAGAAACCATGGATCAAAAGGCCAGTTCACATACTAGAGCATGAAAATGCTGATACAGGGATAAGCTAGGGTCTTGACTAAATGCTTTGACCAAGTAGTAGGTTTTCAAAATAAAAACTATCCTGAAAAAACAAGAGTAAATGGTTGCTGTCAATAAAAAATGAGTACATGGTCTAGGGTTTCATATTAGAAGTATTGATGGGGAAGAGTAGCAAAGATATGGTTCTGAAATACTTTATGAGGGTGGGGACTGTGCCTGTCTTGTCATTCTAGCACCTTCCACAATGTGTGCTTCCTTATAGATAGTCATTTGATGAATGTATTTGATGAATGAAAATATTTCACATCCTAGCCTTATCACATCCTAGCTCAGTGACATCTGGAGTAGAAATGGCTATGGCATTTGGTGGTATCCATTGCTAGTTATGCCAGAGGCAGAATCCAATATGGCCTGGGTGCTTTACTTTATGGCATGTCTGAAAGACTAGACTTTGGAGTCAGATGGCCCTGAGTTAGAATCCTAGATCTCTTTTTTTATTATCGATGCTGAATAAGTTGTTTTACTGAGTCACAGTTTTTTCTTCTATAAAATAGGTGTAATATCATTCACCTAAAAGGTGTTGTAAAGATTACTTATAAGGTTTATAAACTGGTTAGCATACTGCCTAGTGCACAGAAGGTGAACAACAATCATTAGCTCTTCATTATTCTTATTATTTGTGTCAGTGCTATTGCACCCCATTCTCCCTAGCCATTTAACAGCTGCCAGCTGTTGCTTATAGGTTGAACTATGTAAAAGAGTCCAGCTCAGTGGAAAGCTCATGCAGCAGGTCAGTCAAACACCTGGGTTTGGAGAATCAGCCTTATTACTAAAGCCTACATCTTGGGACTTAGCATAGCCTGGCTCTGCCCTTTGGTTGCCTTCCCTTTTATCCTCTTATCAGGACAACTAGAGAGTAACAGATTTGCCTTTCCTGGTGATGTGGGGAGCTAAGATGTTACTGGACCAGATGGCTATCTCCTCTACCCTTCCTCCATCCAGAGCCTCAGTCTCCCAAGATGCTCTGGGAAAAGTGGTTGCCATTGCTCCCAGGGTATGTTGTCTATGCCTGCCTCCTATACCAGTATTCTAATGCGTTATTGCATAGAAATGTTATAAAATGGGTATGACTGTAATGAGATTTTCAATAGCTTACAACAGCTTACAATTTAGTAAGCTTTAAGGCTAACCTGGAAGCTGTCATCATATCCCACCATCCCCTTTAAGTCCCCACCACTGCTCCCCATACTGTCACCACATACACCATGATTTCTATAGGGGCGATAACTTAAATTCCAATGCCAACATCCAGATGGTTTCTGAATTGCAGCTGGTTGGTACGTTTTCATTATTAGTGCACTTGTTATGAAAGGCAGTGCAATAGAGGAGCCCGGTTCTGGGATCTTGGCTCTGTGTCGAGCTCTGCCTCTCACTTGCTTTCTAACGTTGGGCCAGTCACATCCTCCTCTGGGACTCAGTTTTCTCATCTGTAAAATGAAGGGTTTGGAGTGCAGTGCCTTTCAGCTCAAAAGGGCTCTGATTCAGCAAAACCCTTATTATTGTAGCTATTAGAAAAGACTTGTTTTGATGGTGGGGGCCACTGCTTTCTTGGCCTGTCACCGTCTCATTTCTTCCTTTTCCCCTCACATCCCTGTGGCATTTTGGCACAGGATGAGCCACTGGCTGTGGCATCCGGAAATGGACTGCCATTCTCTTTCCTGGCACAGGGAGGGAAGAGGGTGACTGTTTACATCCCCTCCTATTGATTAGTGACATCTACTACATAAGAATTATGATTACTTTGGTCTCATCAAGCCATGTCTTGAATACAAATCCTTTGTGTTACTGTGACCTCAGGATGAGTCTGACCTCAGAAAGCTTTGGGAACACTTTAGAAAACATCTCTCTCTACCACTGAAAGATTCACAACTATTGTTTTCCTCTTCTGACTCATCTTTGAATCAGTAAATTAAATATGTATAACTTGTGAAGATTTCATTTTTATTAAAGCAAGGTGCTTTGCTGAGCCAAACTAAGAGTTAGAAGTATTCCGTTCTCCCTTCTCCCTACTCAATGATTTCATTTCCTCTAGTTTGCAGGAGGACTTTTAGAGAGCTGCTCCTTTTCTCTATGTCTCTGTGGCTCTGGCTCTTCCCTGTAACATGAAGAAGTTAAACATGAGGCAGCTACCACCTGTCTACTCTCCCAGGGAGACTGGCAAGACTTGAGGATTCAGAAGCTCTTTCTCAAGTAAGTGCTGGCCATTGTATCTTCTGGGAGATGGTGTCTTCCTCTGGAATTGGGGAAGAATCGTATGTTTTTTCATTATGTTGTTTGTGACATGTTCTGGAATATAGTCTTTTGATAATCTCTCTTCTGGAATGTTCTTATCCTACCTCCAACTCCCACATGCCACTTGATCAATTCCTAACTCTCTTCCTTTTATTTCCCCAAAGGAAACTAGTTTATTTCATTACCTAAAGACTGTCTGCCTACATTACTTTTTTCCCCAACATGAATGTCTATAGAACTTACTGTCTTTCTTATCTTTGTAATAATTTATTTGCGTAATATATCAGGTTTTTAAAGTTTTTCTCTAGCATGTAGCTTTTGCCTTCCCAAACAGACTGGAGGTTTCTTGAGGGCAAGAGAGCACATGCCTTTAAATGAATACATATAGATTTATTGAACTCTTCTTATATTTATGGAATGCTGTCATTTATTTCTATCTGTTGTACTGTACTTAGCATAAATTTTAGGTGTTACCAAAGTTTTTTGTTTACAACTACTTGCGTATATGACATCATCTAAAAAATATAACTCTTATCTGTTAAAACCATCAAAGTAGTGAAGACTGTAGCCTTTTGATACTGTGCTGTAGACTGAATTCTTAACTGTCCCCATGCATTTTGACCTACTCAGTTCTCCGAGCCTGTTTTCAGTGCTGACGAAATTTCGGTCTCTATCTTAGGTAAATACCAGCGAAATCATCAGGCTCCCTGAGCTCAAGTCATGTTTCTCTTTCTGAGCATGTCATTTAACAGTTGGACCTATTTTCTTTACCAACAACGGGAACAATAACTCTCTCTTGAGAAAATATACAAAACATTTTTAAAACTGGAAAGTGCTGGGTTACTTTTCTGTCTTTGTTAACTCATTGTGAAGATCTGCCTTATGCAAAGGGATCTTTTTTTTTTAATATAGGAGACTTTCTTCTCTTTATTTATGTCATTTTTACTTTCAGAAAAGGGGACTCCTATGTGAATGGCAGTTTTATGTACTTACAATAAGAAGTCTGGGTGATGGCATATTGCTAGTGTGACAACCTCAAGTTTTTCTCCTTCATTTTCACTTGTTTCCAGCAGGCCACTTAGAACTTCTAATTTTTTTAATTTCTCTTTCCTTTTTTCTTCCCTCAAACTATTGTTGCCACCATAGTCAAATCCTTATAGGCTTACATATGTTCATTTACTAACAATTATTTGCTAAGTTGTTACTATGGTCACTGCTCTAAACACCAAGAAATGGGAGCAAACACAACTGACCTAGTCCTGCCTTCACTAAGCTTATCTTCTAGAAAGTCAGAAAATACATAAAATAAATACGTAAAAAGCAACAAATGTACTGGCATATTAAGATCCACAGAGGAAGATAATGCTGGAAAAGCAGATAGGGGATGCTGGGGGGGGGGTGGCTCTATGTTCTGAGCATATATATATATGGCAGGCTATATGGATATCTCATAGAAGAACACCCCAGGGAGAGTGAGCAGTTTACAGCAACACTCTGAGGTGAGAATGAGTAAGGTAGAGAAAAGTTGAAGATGTGGAGACAGGGGCCAGGCTAGCAGGGGCCGGAAGACCATTGTAAGGAATTGGGGTTTTAGGCCAAGTGAGATGTCCAGCTATCAGACCATTTTGAGAAGAGATAAGACACGATTTAACTTATGTTTGGACAGAATTAGTCTGGCTGCTGTACTGAGATAGACTCTAGGAGGGCAGGTGGAAAAGTGAGGAAACCAGTTTGGAGGCTATTGCAGTAACCCTGGGAGACATGATGGTGGCTGGGACCAACCTGGGAGTGGTAGAGGATGTAAGAAGTGTCAAGGTCCTGCATGTATTTTGAAGGCAGAGCCAAGAAAATTTGCTGATGGTTCGACATGGATGAGAAAATAGTGCATGCAAGGATGACTGCAAGGTTTCGGCCTGAGCAGCTGGAGAAATGGAGTTGCCATTTTGTAACAGGAGGACGCTTGAGGCACTTTGGTCTGAGTGTTTACAACAATGTGGAGGTCAAGCCTGAGGTTTGTGTGGGAGAGTTAAGTTTGAAGGCATAGCATATAGATAGTATTAAAAGCCATCTGAATGGATGAAATAATCAGGAGTGTTCATGTACCTGGAAAAATGAAGAGGCCCAAAGGCTGAGCCCCAAGGCATTCTAAGATCAAGACTGGAGAGATGGGAGGAACCAGTGAGCCAGACCAGCTTGTGAGGTGGGAGCACAACCAGAAGATCACAGTATCCTGTAAGCCAAGTGAAGAAACTGTGTCAGCGAAGGGATCACATGCTGCAAATGTCAAATGCTACAAAGTAAGGAATATTGAAGGAATATTGAATTCTACTGAATAGTCAATTGAATATTGAATATATTCCTCACTTCCAGTGAGGAATATTGAAATGTTCCTTGGCTAGAATCCTGGTTTTTCTATCCCAACTTTTTAAAAACCATTAGATTTAGCTTCCTAAAACATGGTTTTTATTATGTCCTATTCAAAACAACTCCCACTGGACTTGATTATCATAAAGTCCAAATGCCTTTGCTTTTTCTTTAAGGCCTTATAAAACATCTCCATTCATCACTGTCTAGTAGGAAATAGCTCATCCCTTGGAGGTTCCTGTACCTATCTGTCATAAGCATATGTTCATGATATAGTCTTTCCTATAAGTCAGCCGGGGAACTGCTCAGTTAAGCACCAAGGAATAGACAAGAGCCACACACAGTAACTATGCTACTCAATCAGCTTTTATTGAATGCAGGTTCACTCACAGTAGGACATCAACATACATTAAAATCCTACTCACACTCTAATAATCTTAGAGAAATGTAACACCATACACAGAACAGTCAATGGGGAATAACGGACCCAAGTCCCAGAGTCTCAGTCTGCAGGGCCAGGAGATAGCATGGTGGGCAAAGTCAACATCTTGCAAGGAAGGACCTCTGGAGCCAGGTGGGCAGCAGGGCAGATGAAGTTCTCAGTCCAGCAGGGCAGAGCCTCCAGCTGCCAATGCCAAGGGATATCAGCATGGCATGGAATAGTATTCTAGTGTGTGGAGCTCGGCTGTCTCAGCAGTGGTTGGGAGCCTGCCTCAGTTATACCTTGAAAGTGGTGTACTCCACCCTTCTGGGTCTCTTGCTAAGTGTCTTGGCACCCCTGATGGCAAGTGTGGAATTTCCCCAGGAGCCTACCTATGGGTGGTCCCACTCTGCAGTCATGGCTGTTCTGATCACGTGTGCAGATATCTTATATCTTAGATATGCTTTCTTGCCAGATGTGTCTGCTCTGACTTAGGTAGTTTCCGTCATGAATCAAAATGTCAAGGCTGACTGGCAGCCATCTTGGTTGACATGAGTGACTCCACTTTGTTTTATATACTTTATATCACCTTGACCAGACCAATGCCATTTTATTAGTCCTGCTCTCCACGTCCTCATGTCCTTCTCTTCGCTCTGCATGTTTGCATGTGCTATATGCACCAGTGCATGTGGCTGTCCCATCCTCTCTAACAACCCAAATCCTCTCCCTTCCTCATCCACCTGAAAACCCTCACTGTGCCAGGCCTTCAGGTCCTCTCCTATCTCTGAGTTCCCACACCTCCCCACTACCCCATTCACAGTGGCACTCGTAGTGTCTCATGGTTTTCTGGCAGTCCCCAGGCACATGTGTCATCTTCTTTATGAGACCGTGAGAACTATTAGAGTAGGAAGCATGTTGTAAGCCCCATAGTGTTTGTAGCTCCCTGAAAAACTGAGTCTTCAGAATTACTCACTCATTAAGGAATGCATTGAATTACTGGAAATTAGAACAGAAATGAAAAGCTATCATTAACTATTGGACTGGTCTAGAGATTTTCTTTCCTTTGTCTCACATCAGTGGTATTGTTTCTTGACTGGGATATCTTGCAGGAAATCTCGATGTATAACCAGGATGAATATAGAGCTGCTACAGTTGAAGGCAGAGGGTAGGAGCTCGGAACTCTGCCACGAGTTCATCCTTTTCCTTCCGTCACCCTATGCTTACCCCTAGGGCAGGCTCAGGGGCACTTCATGGAACCCAAGGTTACAGATGAAGAATTTGACATTTAGAGGCAGTTCATACTTATATCTGTGTCCCCACATACTGCACTTTGTTTACACTGTATACAATGAATAAATGAATGAATGAAAGAGCTGATGACTGAAAAAAGAGAGAGGAAGTAGATATTCATTCATTGCTATTCACTCAGCAAGAACAGTAAACTAGTGCTGTCATGACTTATCCTGATCTCAGCAAGAAAGAGTGAACGCAATACCCACTGTAGAGGTGAGGCTGAGGGTGGGGGTCGGATGGCCTTAGCTTAGGCAACGAAGGTAGCATCCAAATCCATCTTCGAAACCCCAGCCCCCTTTGGGGTAGAAATAACAGACTATGTAGAAATAAGGAAATTACTGACTGAATGTGAAGGTCTTAGTTATCAGCTCTACCTGATTTCGGGAAGAAAAGAAATAAGAAAATACAGTCAGAGAGTATTTGGAATTTATGCACCAAAGCATGTACAGCTCTTATCTCCTATTTCTCTTCTCTCCCTACCTCCCCTCTCTCTTTCTGTGTTTTACTAGTCACAATGTCAGTACGAGACAACTTGGAAGATATTTATTAGGAAAGGGCTACAGAGTCACAGACCAGAAGCTAATTTTGCATTGCAGGATTGATTTCTGTTAAAAACATATTTTATAAACTTAAAAAAATACTTTTAGGGTGGAGACAAAACTCAACATCACTATTTATCGTGCTTAATTTATTCTGCAAACACAATCTCTCAGCCAGAAGAATTTCACCTGTCCTGTGTGGGATGGGGGACATGTCGGGGGTGTTAAATGGCATCAGGCCACAAACACTACTTTGGGAAGGTCTTTGGGATATATAGTGCACATTTGCTTGACCTTTTATGACAAACTACATGTTTTGGTAGCCCTGTTTGTATTTGTCTAGAAATGCTATACACTATTAAAGATTAGGTGAAACGATTTCTTGCATGGAATATAAAATACATGCATTCCAGGAGCTTTATAAGTGCAAATTTTAAGAAGTTCTAGAGTCTAAATTATCTATATTATAGGAAATGTGAATATTCAGATACACAGAAAAATAATTATGTCACGTCTAGGTGGTTTTCAGTTTTGTAACTTGCTTTTACATATCCTGTCTTGTTTAGGTCTCACCGTGACCCTCTGTCATAGTTGATAGTGTACCCCACTTTAAATGATCAGGAGTTTGGGAATCATAGGATTTATGTAACATCAGAGAACCTCAAGCTAATGGTCTACATGTGGTGGGAAAATGTGTTTCTTTTTTATATTATCATGTATTTATCATATTATTTATTATGATAAAAACACATATTTTTCCATTCCTAGACAAAAATTCTTCAGGCCTTACAACCATAGTAGTTTTTATTAGCATCTATCACTGAACTAGTTGAACCCGTAAATGCTTCTGCCAGGTTACTGGTAGAGAACTGATAAGCAAGACGAAACAATATATCTGATGAAGTCTGTATTTGACAGAGTACATGTATCTATAGCATCATATTCAATCCTCCCAACAATCCTGAGAACCAGAACGGTCAGGTATCCTTGTGCACATTTTATAGATGAGCTGGTTCAGTGACCTAGTAAAAGTCAAATAATCACAGATTGTACAAGAAGAGACACAAACTCAGTTTTGGATGTCAGGTTCAGAGATACTCCATGTGGAATACAGAACAGATTATTTGGCATATGGCAAGTGCTCAATACATGGTAGTTGCACTTTGTTATTAGTTTCATTGTTATTCTCTACATTAAACTGAGTTGTAAGTATACCTCTCCTTGGCCAAGTTGGCTGATGTTTACAAACCCAGCTAGAGAGCCATTCATCGATCGGCCTGATAAGCCACTCAGCTGTAAACAATCAAACAAGCGTGTGGGAGCTGAGAGCCGAATTTGAGTAGGACAATTATTAAGTGGTTAGTTGGGAAACTTTACAAGCAGAAGTGGACTTTCTTTTACAATGTGGT
>PVKM010011732.1:0-32757 GCA_004027735.1 Carollia perspicillata | reverse complement strand
GTTAGCTGAGCTTGGAGCCTATGCCAGCCATTGCTCTAGGTGCTTGATGATACACAGTAAAGATAACAGACGAAACTCCTGCCTGTGCTAATAGAGTTTGTATTCTATTGAGAAAGTCAATAAACACATCTAGAAAGAAAAATATATGTGGCGTTTGATGGCAGTAAGTGATAATAAGAAAAAAGTAAGACAGTATCCAGAGGGGAGAGGGGAGGGAATTTCAGGGAAAAAGGGAGGGGATTATTATATGAACAAGTATAAAGGACACATGGACAAAAGCTAAGGGCGGTGGAAATGGGAGGGAGGTGGGGAGCACTGCGGGGGGGGTTGGACTGGGACGGGAGTAAACGACAGAAAACTGTACTTGAATAACAATTAAAATAAAAAAATAAATTTAAAATAAATAAATAAATAAAATCTTAAAAAAAAAGGAAAAAGTAAGACAAAGACTGAAGGGAAGGCAACACATCAGAGGGAAGGCCATGTTGAGAAGGTGGCTTTTGAGTGAACACTGGAGAAGGGAAGCAGCTGGCTCCATGTTGGGAAGGACAATCCAGGCAGGGGAATAGCCATTGTTATGACCCTGTAGAGGCTGGGAGTAGCAAGGGTTGGAGAGGGTGGGTGACCAGTGTCCAGGGCACCCTTTACTATGTTGGAGCAGTGACTTCGTGTGGGTCAGTGAGGGCCTGAGAAGATCTGGGAAGGTGACAAGGGACTTTCAACAGAGGAGGGAGATGATCTGAGTTTCCATTTACAGAAAATTTGGCTGTTTTGTTGAAAATAGTCTAAGGAGACCAGGGCAGAATAAGAGTGACAAGTTAGACCAATTTCTAAGGCTACTGCTAAGAATCTAGAAAAAGTTATTCAGATCAGAATGATGGAAGTGGAGGGAGTAACACACAATTGAATTCTTTTTTTTGTTGTTGTTGTTAGAGGGGGAAATTATAGATTTACTTATTTATTTTTAAAATGTATTTTATTGATTATGCCATTATAGTTGTGCCATTTCCCCCCCTTCATTCCCCTCCACCCTGCATACCCCCTGAATTCTGAATCTACTTTTAAGTTAAAACTATTGGGATTTACTGATGGTAGGGATTTGGGTGGGAAAAATATAGTGGAGTAGGGGATAGAAAAAAGGTTTTTAGTTTGAACAACCAGGGAAATGAATTTGCTATTAAATGAGATGGGGAAGCATGAACATTAACAGGTTTGGGGGAAACTATCAGGAGCTCATGTTAGGTTTGAAATGCTGTTGCTACTAATGGGTTTTGGCTGAATTCCTCTCTGGGCATTGCCTTCTCAATGGCATGCTGCCCTGATCCCATGAGTGCAGCCTGGATCCAACCCAATGGCTACCTGAAGTGGGGAGAGTAGACCTTTTTCACTTGTCTTAATGAGAAACCACTGGAAGCTTCCTGGGATTGGCTTAGGCCTCTATGGCAACTACATCACCATTTAGCTCATCCATTGGCCCAGTCTTGTTCCCTCACACCTCACAGAATCACTCCTGAGAGCACCCCCCAGTAAACTTTCAGCATCCAAATCTCAGTCTGTCTTCAGAGAACTCACATTAAGACACCTTCTGTGGCTCTAAAAAGAAAAACTATGTTTTTTTTTTTGGTGTAGCTGATTCTACTCCGAGCCACTCAGCAGCTGCTCTGCAAATAACCATAATGATTATCTCCCTAACTAGATTATACTAGGCCCAGCAGTGCATTATACTTATTTCTATACTTTGCTCCTAAAAGACACCGGATATTGAATGTTTATTATGTGGTTAACAGATAACTGTGATGTCCCTAAACAGAAACTAGTACAAAACAAGAGATTTAAGGTGAAAAGGAATACTTTTAAATTAGATTCAGATATGTCTTTCTTTCTTTCTGATTCTTATATATGAGTAAAGTCATAATACCCTAGAGCTATTGCTTTCTTGACATTTAAAAATATTATTTATGTATTTTTAGACAGAGGAGAAGGGAGGGAGAGAGGAAGAGAAACATCAGAGTGTGGTTGCTTCTCACATACCCGCTACTGGGGACCCGGCCAGCAACCCAGGCATGTGCCCTCATTGGGAATTGAACTGGCAACCTTTTGGTTCACAGGCTGGAGCACAGTCTACTTAACCACACCAGCCTGGGCTGCTTTCTTCAAATTTTGAGTGCTACAATTTTATTAGCATGATGATTGTTGTGCAATTAATTGGTTTTTCTCCTCAGACTTCTACATTTGGATCTGTATTCTATCCAAAATCTGAAAATAGAAAAATCTAGTCAACTATAAGCAACTGTTTTTATTTACATTATACCAGAAAATATTAGATTTGACTGTGAACTGAATTAACTAACTTATGAAAGGTTTGGCCATTTAGACAGCCTGTGAAAAAAATAAGAGGAACATTCCTCATAAAGCCATGTGTTAAGCACAGAATGGACTGCAAAGGCATCATCCGGTCCATTCTCAAAAACTCATGCAACTCCTGAAAGCTGTATTAGGGAAGAAGGAAACCAGAGTTCACTGAGTGTTTACTGCATACCAGTAACATTGTAGGGCTCTTGCATTAATCTTGCTACAACCCTCAGTATCAGTGGTTTTCAGCCTCAGCTGCACACTGACTCACCTGGGGAACTCTAAAACCTCTGATGTCTGGGTCTCATCCCTCAGAGATTCTGATGGAGTTGGTCTGGGCTGTGGTCTGAGCATCAGGATATTTTAAAAATTAAAACCTCCATAAATACAGAGAAGAGACTGATGGGGAGAGGTGTTGGGGGCTGGGTGAAAAAGGCGAAGTGCTTAAGAAGTACAAATTGGTGGTTACCAAATAGTCATAAGTATGTAAAGTACAGCATCATAAGGAATACAGCCAATAATATTGTAATAACTATGTATTGTATGTTGTAAGGTGGGTAGTGGAAATGTTGGGGGGAACAGTTTTTAAAGTATATGATTGTGTAACCACTATGTTGTACTCCTAAAACTAACAGAAAATAATATTGAAAATAAACAGTAATTAAAAAATAAAGTAAAAAAAACTTCCACAATGATCCTAATACGCAGATCAGTTTGAGAATCCTTGCTTTGTCAGGTAAAATATGTATTCTGGGCTAAAAACAATTGGATGAAAGCCTCTGGCCAAATAAAATATAACTGAAATCAATTGATGGAAGCAAGTTGCCTGATATGACCAAGTCTCCGTGCCCTGACACCTCCCCTTCCTGTCGTCCCCATTGTGGTCCTCCAGCCATGATCATGAGCCAGCTGCCAATTACCCAAGCTCTTCTCTCTGCCCAGTAAAATTTGCCTCAGGTCACTTTCAGCATATTGAAGTTGACCAAATTTCCATCAATAAATAGATCTCAACCAAATAATTTCCACTCAGATCCTTGAGTACTCTGCAGTCACTCTAATCCTAGCAGGTGAGACAGTAGAGCGAGCTATGGTTCATACCAGTAAAGAAATTAGCAGAATAACTAAGAGGGGAGGTATTCAATTCAAACACACAAAGTATCTTTGAAAGAGATTCTGAAGCTTCCTATGTTAACCCAGGAACTCCTTTTATACAAACCTAAATGAAATAAATAACAACCATCCTTTAAATAGCCTAAGTTAGGAGCCTTCATAGCTTCTTCTTTCCATACTCTATAGATACATTTCTGTAGACTTTTCTCATTGGCCCGGTTTTCCAGCCCTTTAATCACTCTCAGAGCATTCCTCTGGAGAGGTCTCCCAATTCTACATGTTCATTAACTTGCAGGGTTCCAGATCAGGCCTTTAATTACAAATTACACAGTGATGGCAAGAGTGGAATTGTAATAACCTCATATTGCTTAGTGTTATGCTTCTTCCTAAGGAAAATGTTACTTTGTTTTGTTGTGTTAGCTTTAGGTCCATATTACTCTAAGCCAGCAATTTTCAACCTTTCTCATCTCATGGCACATATAAGCTAATTACTAAAATTCTGTGGCATGCCCCAAAATATGTTTTTTGCTGATGTGACAAAAAACAGGTATAATTTTGATTCATTCACACTGGATAGCTATTGTGTTGGCTGTTGTCATTTTTTAATTTGATAATCTAAGAGAAAAAAGGTTAGTGCTCCTAACTAAACAAACAGTCAGGTATTTCATGCTTTAAAAATTCTTGCTGCACACTGATTGAAAATCACTAGTCTAAGCAATGAGGTTGTAATCATTTTTATCAGTGTGATTATTACTACTAATAATGATGGCTTCCATTTACTATATGGCTATATGCCAAGTACTGCACTAGAGGATTTTGAGGAGGGATAGCATTTAATTCTCATGACTCTGAATATAAGCCTTATGTCCAAGGTCAGTTTTTAACTTACAGGGCCATAATCAAGTCTAGATCTCTGACTCCATAATCTATATGTTTTCACTGGATATCCACGGTCTTTAAAACAATTTTCTGATGACAGACTTCTGGCCAAGATGGAGGCATAGTTAGAGGTATACTGTGACTCCTCGTACAACCAAAAGAAGGACAATGATAAATTTTAAAACAAATATACCCCAGAACTGACAGAAAATCAAACTGTATAGAAGTCTGACAGCCAAGGAGTTAAAGAAGAAATATTCATCCAGACCAGTAGGAAGGGCGGAGTCAGGCAGCCAGGGCAGAGAGGACTTGTGGCGAGGCTGCAACTGGAGGACCAGGGTGGGCAAGGTGGTGGCTTGTAGACTGGGTGGTGCCACATTTGCATGCAGATACACCGGGGGGAACAACTGGGGAGAAAGACCGAGCAACCCAGGGTTCCAGTACTGGGAAATAAAGCCTCAAACCTCTGACTGAAAACACCTGTGGGGATTGAGGTGGCAGGAGAAACTCTCAGTCTCACAGGAGAGTTTGTTGGAGAGACCCACAGGGTCCTACAAGTACACAAACCCACTCACCTGGGAATCAGCACCAGAAGGGCCCAATTTGATTGTGGGTAGAGGGGGAAATGACTGAAAACCAGCAGAGAACTGAGCAAGTGGCACTGTTCCCTCTCAAATGCCTCCCCCACATACAGCATCACAATGCAGAGTGACTTGGGTTGCTCCACTCTGGTGAACACCTGAGGATCTTCCCCTTACTCCATAACAGATGCACTGTGACAAAAAAAAAATGCTCAAATGAAAGAATAGATGAAAGCTCCAGAAAAAATACAGCTAAATGACAAAGAAATAGCCAACCTATCAGATGCACAGTTCAAAACACTGTTAATCAGGATGCTCACAGAATTGTTTGACTGTGGTTACAAATTAGAGGAAAAAATGAAGGCTATGAAAAATGAAATAAAGGAAAATGTACAGGGAACCAACAGTGAAGGGAAGGAAACCAGGACTCAAATCAATGGTTTGGAACAGAAGGAAGAAATAAACATTCAACCAGAAGAGAATGAAGAAACAAGAATTCAAAAAAAATAAGGAGAGGCTTAGGAACATCTGGAACAACTTTACAAATTCCAATATCTGAATTATAGGGGTGCCAAAAGGAAAAAAGAGAGAGCAAGACACTGAAAACTTATATGAATAAATAATGGAAAACTTCTCCAATCTGGCAAAGGAAATAGACTTCCAGGAAGTCCAGGAAGCTCAGAGAGTCCTAAAGAAGTTGGACCCAAGTAAGAACAAACCAAGGCACATCATAATTACATTACCCAAGAAAGATAAGGAGAAAATCTTAAAAGAAGCAAGAGAAATGAGACAGTTATCTACAAAAGAGTTCCCATAAGACTATCAGCTGATTTCTCAAAAGATACCTCGCAGGCAAGAAGAAGCTGGAAAGAAGTATTTAAAGCCATAAAAGGCAAGGACCTACATCCAAGGCTACTCTTTCCAGCAAAGCTATCATTTAGAATGGAGGGGGAAAAAAGTGTTTCCCAGATAAGATCAAGTTAAAGGAGTGCATCATCACCCAGTCCTTATTATAATGAGATGTTAAGGGGACTTATCTAAGAAAAAGAAGATCAAGAACTTCTGGCCAAGATGGAGGCATAGGTAGACACATGCTGCCTTTTTGCACAACCAAAATAAGAACAACAGCAATTTAGAAACAACATAACAACCAGAACTGACAGAAAATTGAACTATATGGAAGTCCGACAACAAAGGAGTTAAAATAGACACATTCATCCAGACTGGTAAGAGGGGCAGAGCCGGGCAGAGATGGGTCGAAGCAAAAAAAGCAGTGACACCAGGCATTCAAGGCAGCAGCTGACAAACCCCAGGCACGTAAGATGGCAGCAGACAGACCCTGGGCAAGAAGGAGGTGGCTGGCAGACCCCATGCGCAAGGTGGCAACGGGCAAACTCAGCTTGGCAGCAAGTGGGAAGTGGGGCATGGCATGCAAGGCTGCTGGCTGACCTGGCAGTCCCACATTCATGGGCAGATAAACCAGGTGAATCTGGGGAGCAAGACATACCATGCAATCCAGGGTCCCATAAAGCCTCAAAATGCCGATTAAAAACACCTGTGGGGGTTGAGCTGCTGGGAGAGACTCCCAGGCTCACAGGAGAGTTTGTTGGAGAGACCCACAGGGTCCTAGAACACACACAAGTCCACCCACATGGGAATCAGTACCAGAAAGGCCCCGTTTGCTTGGGGGAAGTGGCGGAAGGGACTGAAATCTGACAGAGAGCAGAGCAAGTGCCATTGTTCCCTCTGGGACCCCACCCCCACATACAGCGTCACAACCCAGCAACTGGTTGACCTGCCCTGGTGAACACCTAAGGCTCCACCCCTCATACATAACAGGCAAGACAAGACAAAAAGAAAAAAAATGGCCCAAAAAGAATAGATCAAAGCTCCATAGCAAATACAACTAAGCGATCAAAAGATAGCCAACCTATCAGATACATAGCTCAAAGCACTGGTGATCAGGATGCTCACAGAATTGGTTGAATTTGGTCACAAATTAGATGAAAAAATGAAGGCTATGCTAAGTGAAATGAAGGAAAATGCACAGGGGACCAATAGTGATGGGAAGGAAACTGGGACTCAGATCAATGGAGTGGACCAGAAGGGAGAAAGAAACAACCAAACAGAAAAGAATGAAGAAACAAGAATTCAAAAAAATGAGGAGAGGCTTAGGAACCTCCAGGACATCTTTAAACATTCCAACATTTGAATCATAGGGGTGCCAGAAGGAGAAGAGGAAGAGCAACAAGTGGGAAAATTATTTGAATAAATAATAAAGGAGAATTTCCCCAATCTTGCAAAGGAAATAGACTTCCAAGAAGTCCAGGAAGCTCAGAGAGTCCCAAAGAAGTTGGACCCAAGGAGGAACTCACCAAGGCACATCACAATTACATTACTCAAGATCAAAATAAAGGAGAGAATCTTAGAAGCAGCAAGAAATGAGACAGTAACCTACAAAGGAGTTCCCATCAGACTGTCAGCTGATTTCTCAAAAGAGACCTTACAGGCAAGAAGGGGCTGGAAAGAAGTATTCCAAGTCATGAAAGGCAAGGACCTACATCCAAGATTACTCTCTCCAGCAAAGCTTTCATTTAGAATGGAAGGGCAGATAAAGTGCTTCTCAGATAAGGTCAAGTTCAAGGAGTTCATCATCACCAAGCCCTCATTTTATGAAATGTTAAAAGGACTTATCTAAGAAAAAGAAGATAAAAAACATGTATAGTAAAATGACAGCAAACTTACAATTATTAATAACCACACCTAAAACAAAACAAAAACAAAGTAAGCAAACAACTAGAACATGAACAGACTCACAGAAATGGAGATCACATGGAGGGTTATTGGCAGGGGAATGGGAGGGGGAGAGAGGGGGAAAAGGTACAGAGAACAAGTAGTGTAAATTGTAGGCAGAAAACAGATGGGGGAAGTTAAGAATAGTATGGTAAATGTACAAGTCAAAGAACTTATACGTACGACCCATGGACATGAACTGAAGGAGTGGAATGCAGGTGGGAGAGGGTGCACAGGGCAGAGGGGAAATAAAGGGTGGAAAATGGGACAATTGTAATAGCATAATCCATAAAATATATTAAAAACAATTTTCTAATCAAATATTAATTCTTTGAAAATTAGAAAATGAAAATGCTGTAACGGAATTTTTCTGTAACAGTACCCTTTGAAGGACTCTAGTGTTTTCCAAATACAAAAGAGGATACTGCTTTCCCATAGCAATAAATCATACATGGATATTCAATTTTTTTTCTTCTTCATCAACATTTAGTACCTGGCCTATAGTAGAAATTTGATAAATTCTTGCTGAATGCAAGGTAAGACTTAAGAATCTGTTTCTTTTCTCACATGACATGAAGGTAGCTCAGCTGTTATGCATGTAGCTTCTGATATAATCATGAGTTTTGACAACTGCAGTTTTTGACAGATTAATACATTCTTTTTTTTCCCATCCCCACCCCTGCCATGTGTAGGACTGGCCCTCCCCTATATGGGTGTGGTGCCCACTGACCTCCCTACCTCACACAAAGATAACAGGGCAATCAGAAATTCTGAAGAGTAAAATTTTTCTCTTATACCTTACCTAAATAATCTGAGATAAAATGGACTTTGAAAAGATGGTACATATTGTTGTCTGGATTTCTTTGTTAAGCTGTCTTTAAGGTTTCAGTTCTTTCTTCTGCCTGATCACAGACTATTGTTAGCTATGGAAGATGAGCTCTGCCTGTTTTGACATAACTAAAGATTCTGAACAGGAAACAAGGAGAGGAGATGTGTGTAGCTGTCCTGCACATCTAGGCTCCTGTCCTGGAGGCACTTAAATACATTACTTTCTAGCACCTGCCCTGACATGGCTGGAAGAAAATATTATGATTAATACTAGAGATGCTGAGGAAGAGACCCACAATGTGTTTATCCCCTTCCCAGCATTCTTACTAGATTTTTGATTCAAGATAGGTTTATAAAATCAGGTGGGTAACTGCAGACAAAACAGTGAATCTTGTTGTGCTGTATTAGTACTTGGGAGTAAAAGACAGAAAACTGTACTGAAAAACAATTAAAGTTAAAAAAAAAAAGAAAAACAAATACAGTGTATTTGTGGTCAGCAGCCTCTAAGATGGCCCCCAGTGATCCTCACCTCCTGGCCTTCATGCATTTGGGTAAGCCTGGACTTCCCCAGGTAAGTCCTTATTTCATGCACCTTGAGCGAGGGCTGGACTTAATGAATAGAACACAGCACATCTGAGATTAGGTTATAAGAAAACTGTGACTTCATCTTGGGTGCTCTCTCTTACACCACAGATGAGACTGCAGCCATAGCCGACAGCTTTACTGTAAGCTCACGAGACACCTTGAGACAGAGGAACTCAGCACAGTCATATCTCGATTTCTGTACTGCAGTAGCTATGGGATAATAAATAGTTGTTGTTTTATGCTTCTAAGGTTTGGGTTAATTTATTGAACAATAATAAAAAATTAATATGATATTAAAGATGCAAAAGCCTTCCCTCTACTAAACTCTGACTTTGTTTTCTGTCCTTTGTCCTTTGTGATAAAATTCTCTTGTGACATTCACCAGGATTTTTAAAAAATTTTATTCATTTATCTTTAGAGGGGAAGGGTAGGAGAGGAGAGAAATATCAATCTATGGTTGCCTCTCATGCGTCCCCCACTGGGGACTGGCCTGCAACCCAGGCATGTGCCCTGACTGGGAATTGAACCACAATCCTTTTGTTCACAGGCCTGAACTCAATCCACTGAGCTACACCAGCCAGGGCTGACATTCACCAGGTTTTAACCTATGTTAAAAGTATGTGTCATTTCTCTTGTTTGTCTATAAACTTCTGGAGAACAGAAACTCACTGCTATTGATTGTTGAATTCCTCCAGGTCCCAGAAATGAGCCTCATCTATTGCAAACACTGAATAAATATCTGATTAGTAAGTATGTGAATAAATCTTGCCTTTGAGGACCAACATGCAGCTGAGTAGCTTGATGTTAGACAAGACTTCTATTTGATCTGCTAACCATTCCCTTGATTCCTCGTGTAGCTTAATGTATGAATAACTGACTTTCAAGCATAATCTCTGCTGAGATTTCTACTGTAGAAGACACAATTAAAGCTTGGGTAAATGATGTGGCTCCATTATTTCTTTCTGATGTGGGGAATGTACAACATGCCATCACAAATCAAAACATAATTTGTATTTCTGCTATGCAAAGGACATGGTTTATGTAAAAATGAGTAATCACTTGAATGTATAAAGAAAATGAGCTTGTCTTCATCAGCAATGCATGAAACTGTTACTAATAAGCAGCAAGGCAGTATTTTCACATAAAAATTTATGCTTATATTCTTGTCCCATATTAGCTTGTTATTCTTATCTTTTAACATAAACATAACTGGCACAGGAAGGACGAGAAGGTCACCAAGATCAGCTTGGAGAAGTGGGAACTGTGGGCCTGGGACACGCTGATGCTCCTTGTGTAACAAAACATGCCACTATGGTTATTATGCAAAGTGATAAGAATTAGACTGAGTTTTGAAGGACTTAAACAGGGTTTTAAAGTTGTTTATAGTAAAGGACATTTAAAGGGTGCCCTTTGCTGCCATCACAAAAGGAATTAATAGGGGAAAGAATCTTTAATTAAGCCTATCAGGGGAAAGTGAAGATATGTCATCGGCATAGAATCAATATAGCAACTGACTTCATTGTCATTTCTTGTCACATAAAGTGGAAACAATCAGTAAAGTGGTATCATATATATGACTATACATATATGTGATTTTTGTAGTAAGTGTTAGTAACAAAAGGAGCTGTAAATGGCAATCAAATTACCCAGAGTGAAGCTAGTTATAGTTGTCTCTGATTCCCACCCACCAGCATAAACCATCACTGTCAATGACTTTGTTATCTGACTCAGACATGAGGATAGTTCTGCTGGTGGCTTTAATTACTTTTCATCAAAGCCACATTGAACAGTTTCAGAAATTTATTCTTTAGCTCCTAGGATACCTTAAAGGACAAATGATTCTCCTCTCTCAGTTGTTCATCAGAAATGGCAGAAAATCATTTAGTTTAGCCAACTTCAGTTAGGGTTTTCAAGAGCTGTGTGTGCATGGTGGGAATAGAAGTGTGAGGGCCCTTCCCGAGTCTTCTTATGTCCTCAACATGGTTTATTTTTCCTCAGCCAAGATTCTCCAATTCAAATCAGGTTGACTAGCAAGAAGGTACTTGATGGCTCTGGTTTCAATTGTTTGAAATATTGTTTCATAAATGAATTTTTTGAGGACTTAAAATATTTCGATTTTATCTGTGACATATGGCCTGTTGTGACTGAAGGAAGGAGACTGTATGCATTAAGTGAGCAAAGGGTACCTGGTACAAATGTAAATAAATGAACGTTGGGCCAGGAGTCAGGGCCCTGAGTATTAGTCTTGGCTCTGCCATTGTAATTTCACGGATTTTGCATTTTTTACAATAAAAGAGGTAGTTATTTCCCATTTCCTTATTTGAGAACTATGAACTGGGGTCACAGTTTTTAGGATGACAACTTAAGAGGTGTAAAGGACTTTGGAAATTATGTAGTTGCCCTTTTCTCTCTGAAATGTGCAGATAAGTGAATTCTCATTTTCACAGTTGATCAATGGATGCCTGAATTTGATAGAGAGCTTGTTCAGGACTTAATTCATAAACCACCAACACTTGCTTCTGTTTCTTTTCTATTTTCTCTTAGTGACTAGTCAAGTGATGTATGCAGCCCTGGCCAGTGTGACTCAGTTGGTTGGAACAACATCCTGTGCACCGAAAGCAGCCAGTTTGATTCCCAGTCATGGCACACACCTAGGTTGTGGGTTCAGTTCCTGGTTGGGGTGCATGTGAGAGGCAACAGATCAATGTTTCTCTTTCTCTTTCTCTCTGCCTTCCTCTCTGTCTAAAATTGATCCATGTATCCTTGGGCAAGGTTAAAAAAGAGAGAGAATTGTGTATGCGTAACTCCACATGAATTAGCATCTACTCTGCTGCCCTTTACTATTGCCAGCTATAGATTTCATAGTTTCCTGCAGTCTGGAGCCATACAAAAATATTCAACTGCTTTAAAGATGTTGGAATATGATCCAATGTTTCCCTGAGTAGTCTCCCTCTGATCTAGGGGAAGGCTCAATGTGAATCTCCTTAGACAAGCATTTTCCAGGCTCTTCACAGAAGCCCCTTCTGTGTCCATGAACTGATAGGATAGGATGTCTTGTTGCCGTCCTTCATGAATAAATGCAGCCTGGGAGTCACCAGGCATGTCTAGGCCTGGGGGCCCTGGGCATCCACTGTGATCAATCATTACTGCTCCTGGGCCATTTCCCCACACTAGCGAGGTGGCAATATCAAATTCCACTTCACTTGGCTTAAAGACAGACACTGACAGTCGGGGGAAGGGAGGAGAATGCTGACCCACTTCACGAGGTCGACCTCATTCCCCCGTGGCTAAAGGGCTTGGATCTTCAGCTTTTAGCCTGGTTTTCCATTTTGTGTTTTGGGCATCTGTGTCAGATAAGCATGTGGTCAACAGACCAAGAACTAGCAGAAACATTCCAACTTCACATCCTTCTTTGATTGCATGTGATCCTGAGCCCCTGGATTTAACAATTTTTCTTGGAGGAATTCCATTTTGAAAAATTACTGAGTGCTTTTCTATAATTCTGAGTATAAAACTGAGGAATAATAATAGTAAAAAAAATTCCAAAGCTCACACTTATGGGGCATGAATTATGTATCATGTTCTGTGTAAACACTATGTATTATGACAGTCCTCACAAGAATTTGATCAGGTGGGATCATTTATAATCTTCATATTACACATCTGGAAAGTGAAGGGAGAATAATTATGTTGCTTGCCCAACAATGCAGAGCTCATTAGTGGTGGACTCAGTTTCAGGTCCCAGTGGGCCTTTTCTAAGACCTAGTTCCTTAACCAACACCCAGGACACAAGAAACTTGCAGCCTACTTGGGGATTGCACTCAAGAAACTTCCAGTCTCAGTAGGGTTGCAAATAACTAACATTAGTATAAGACAAAATTCAATAATTTTTAAATAGTGGTGAAAGCACCACTGATATGCAGCGTGAGGGAGAAAAAGCTGGTCTCTGTCAGGGTGCTGATGGCTGAGGCATGGGCAGAGGATGCACCAAGATGGGGATGTGCTGTATCTCAGCAAGGGCAGTGCTGGGCAGGCCGGGAGTACATGCTCTGAGGAGGCCTAAGGTGGGAGAATAGTTGGGAATGCAGTTTGGAACAAAGTCATGAATGAGTTTGAATCCAAACCAATTATGTGAGTTTTTATCCTGCAGACAATAGAAACCAACTTTAAATTTTAGAGCAGAGTGTTATGATCTGCCCTGCATTTTAGGGAAGCAACTTTGATGTCAGTAGGTAGATTGAGCTGGGAGGGCTGTCAGGACCCAGATGAGAGGTGGGGGAGGTTGAAGTAGAGCAGGGACAGGTGGAGGATGGGAAAATATGAAGAGAAATAGAGACATGGAAGTGAAAGGCCTGGTGCCAGCTTACACATGTGGGGAGAAGGTATTGGTTACTAGCATGGGTGTTAGAGAGGCTGCAGGATCCTCCAAGGAAGACAAGGTAACCCAGGGTAGGACAGGTTGTGGGAGATGTTTCAGAGATGAGGCTTGTAACCCCAGTTCAGACTCTGTGTGTGAGGGTCTTTCAGATCAACTATGTGAAAATTCCCAAGGTGGAGGCTTGGAGCCCAGGGAGAGATTAGGGCTGGAGTCATTATTGAAGAAATGCTTGGTGGCCCCCAATCGTTGGTGGATGTTGAGGGAGGTGGTGGACAAGCACAGGAGAGGATCACAAGCACCTTCCCCAAGGAGCCACAGAGGAGGACTCTGGGTCAGGGGGCATCTGAAAGAGGCAATGAGGAGGGTAAGTCAAGAGATGGTAGGTGCAGCCTATAAGCAACAGAGGGAAATTTTCCCATCTTCATTTCAAAGGCCATACTTATTTTTTTAAAGGCAAATGATAGAAATCAACTAGCCATGGCAAACAGAAATAAAGCAATTCTCCATCATCTCCTGGCTCCAGTCAGACTGCTCGACACAATTTATTTCAAACAGATGTGTTTCAGTGTGTCTGGGAGCAGCCAATTAAAGAGATTAAAGGCAGAAAGCCACTGCAGCAAAAGTATTTAAATGTTAGTTTCTTCTGCAGCTGTGCTTTCTCCATTTCCTAGCAATCAGTATTTCCTTACCCTCTGTTATTTCCAGTTCTTGGAATTGAAGGGAAGGTATTTCTTTTCCTCCTATTTTTTTTAACATCCTAGGGTCATAAATTTCCATTATTTTCAGTTATTTATATTACGTACATCATCAAAGCGTAGTAGTACTTTATGTAGTTTAAATTACTTTGCCATGTCTAAAGGACTCATCTCTCTATCTCCAATTTATAGATGAGCAAGTCAAAGTCGAAGATCTTCCTAAAATTAAATACTGTGAATTAGGCTGCTTCAAAAAACATTGATTCATGTTCCATTGACCTCTCTAGACAAATCTCATTTCAGGATCTGCTCTTGTTGATTTATGACACTTATAAACCCAGAGACTTAAAACTAGAAGGTGCTGTGCAGATCGCTTTCCACCTCTTGTTTTTTTTACTGACTGAACCTCACTCTAATGACTTACCTGAAGTCCTGTGGTCAGAAATTTCCAGACATCACTAGTGAAAGCTCACAGCTCCCATAGTTCAAGTATCTTTTCATTCTGCCCACAGGCACAGTCCCACTCCTTAGGGTAAATTTCACTTGGGCAGAAAGGATTTAAAAAACTGTAGCAGACAGGTCACTTGAAATGGCTGCATTTCGGAGATGTATTTCTGACACAGCTTTGACACATAGCTTCAGCCTTATTCCTGAGAGCAGGTCTCCAAAAGCCCAGTTTTGGTAACTGAATGTCTGTGTCATATCTATGCCTCAGAGTCTCTCTTTGTCCTGTGCCTAATCCCTCCTGGACACCAGAACCTGATATCAATTCCCTGCTGATATCACAGCTCTATCTTTAAGCTGTAGCCAGTGTCTGGGGCCCTGTGTCACCTTCCCATGGGTCATGAGCTTGGACTTCTCGTTTCCTGGCTGCCAAACTTTGCTACCTGGCAGAAGACCTCTGGGCTCTCTCCTAACCATTGTGTCTGAAAGCACTTCAACCTGAGGCTCTGGACTTCCAGCCCTCATATGGCTGTGCTTGCTCCTTCAGGGCCTGTACCACCCAACTGGGAGGTGCTGTTCCTGGGTCCTGCCCCCAAATCTAGTCTTTTTTATCATGAGATTTTTAGACAGAATTAGTGAGGAGCAAAAGGCCAGGATTCCTAACTTCTGAGCCAGTATTTTTTTTTTTCATTGAATTGTGCTTTCTGTTTCATTTACTGTATGACCCGGGTCTACCACTTACTAGAGTGTGAATTTAGGCAAAATCTTCTACTTCTTTTAGAATTACTTTCATTAGATGAGCTATCAAGATGATAATATTAACTTCCAAGGGTCACTAGATGTTTTAAATGAGATATAAGGCAAGTGGTATGTACTTGGCCTTCAAAATGTTTGGTCTCAGTTAAGGGCTATGGCTTTTACCACTCACCTTTTTACTACCAGTTACCTGCATTTTCCTTGTGCTAAATAATTAACAAGGAGTTTACGGCAAGGCTAAGTACTACATTTGTGGATATGCGTTGGTGCAGCAATACTGATCCAGGTCTAAGATGGTTTGTTACTGATTCACGCCTTCACTCACTACACCATTATTCTGGCTAAGGATGGACGTGTTTTTGCATGTTGGTATCGTGTACTCAGGTTAGCTACACATGGGCACTGGAAAAATATATCTTGAGATGGCCCTATTTTTAAGACTACACCAAAGCCTTGGGCTGTTTTGTCTTTCATGAAATAATGGGCATGATGATACTACTCTACAAAAATGTAAAAGCAAAAATACTTTATAGAACAAAATCAAAGGAGACCTTTTAACTGAAATATTTAGCAGAAAAAAGCAGCCTGCAGCAATGCTTCATCTCCTTACGAACTTCTAGGAGGTTCTCTAGCACCTGACACTCAACAGCTTTCCCGTTAATATTCCCTATGTATAAATACACTAATTAAATACTAATTATTTAATAGTACGAATTAAATAAATTTTACAATCTTATTACAGTCAAATCACTTTTATCCAAATTTCATGACTCCAGCCAGATGTCCTGCACCAGATGCTGAGGAGGAAAAGAGACATCTCATTGCTAAGCTCAGGGTTAACTCATCAATTGAAAGTTAGTGAAAACTGTAAAATCTAGCTGTGTTTTAGTGATGGTTCAGAATCACATGGCCTTAATGATATTCTCTGCTCTGTGGTTTGGATGCTGGTCAGTCCTGCATGCAAACAGAAGTCCTCCCTTAGAGAGAGGGATGCCTGCCTTGAAGTCACAAAGCCTGCTTCCACTATTCATGTTCTCCCCCTGGCAGAGGCCCCCAGAACATACCACCTAACTGGCAGCTGTAAAATTATTATTGTAGATAATAATTTTATCTACAATACTCCCCTACTCTAATCCTACTTGGATTAAGAGTATACTTTTGAATCCAACTCCTTGTCCAGATGCCCTGGAAGTAACTGTATTCGAAAATTAGAGAAATTTAGGAATTGAAGAGCATCGAGAGTGTGAGTTGTCAGTAGACTGTAGATGCTGCACTGAGCTAATCAGGGCCTGCTGAGTCCTTCTCAGAGACCAAAGTCATACACGTCGTGAGTTATAATATATGTCTTTATTAACTCATTGCATATAACTAATACAATCTGGGAATCAAAGAGGTAATGACATGCTGATATCTCTCAATTCTCCTTATCATAAAAATAGTGGTGAGATTTTTGAAATATCAGGAAGCAAATCATAAAACCAGCTAGCTATGTTTTCCTGATGACAGTTGACATCATAACTATAATTGAAGCCCTTTCAGGGAGCAAATCCCAATGTGGGCAGCAGGCTTGGCTGTCTACTGCGATTAGATTTCTTTGTCCTTTCTCTTGCCTCTCTCTTGGCTTGCCCATCCAGGCTGTCAGGCCTAATTCTTTGTTACAAATGTCTAATCTGACCATTATAATACTGATGGCTTGACTTCAAAAGAGGAGGAAAGGTTTTCTCTATGGGCCCAAAGAGTGTTAGGAGAACTGATGTTACTAGTATTTCAGGCAAACATCTCTTTATTCTCATGAAGCAGAGAAGCACTTTAAAAGAAATGTCTAAATCACCTGATATATTAAGGCATCACTTTCTTGCACAAATTTTAACAGACTTTTTTTTTCCACTGTGGAGAGACAGAGATTTGAGGAAGATGTCAAATCACATAAAGCTGAAGCACACCACAGCATGAAAGATGTACTCTGTATTTGTCTTTTCGTGAGGCAGCAAGCCAAGTAGGCATTAATATACCTCTCGAGTGAAGTGGATCCAAACACAGTTTATGCCTCTGCCATCGTGGGCAGGTGAATGCCTTGTAAGACTTATCCTCCTTCTTGCTGCCCCCTAGATAGAACTTCCTTTTTTCATTACAAAGCAGCCAGCAAGACAGGCAGAAAACCAGAATGATATATATTAGGAACTTTGGTTAAATTCTTATTATTGAGAAATGAGATGTGTTTGGATGGAGCCATTCAAGCCCGTGAAATGTAGATCTTGTTATGTATTGGTTACAAAAATTAAGATAGCAACAACAGGATTAGGGAGATAAATGGGCACAAGAGCATTTCTGTAGGTAGCATGGAAATGGATGTTTGTTTACTTGATGTTTCTTTAGACTGGAAGCTCTTGGGGAGTGACTCTATCTCTGCCTCTGAACACACAAGATACAAGGCACCAAGGTGTGCAGCTCATCATGTTTGCTAAATACAAGTTCATGTTAATTTTTCTGGTCCCTAATCAAGCAACAAAAGGTTTATGCTCTATCTATCTATCTACCTACCTATCATCTATCTATCTATCTTCTATTTCTACACACACAAATATTATTTAACCTTCTTAATGTTAAGATATCAGTAGAAACAGAGTGTTAGCATTTTGAAATAATATAAAGATACTATAGGACAGAATTAAAGGTAATTAAATATATATGGATTTGTACACATAGTACATATATGCACATACTTATATACATGCACACATATATTCACATATGCTTTCTTTCAGAAACTGTTCCTAGCACTGCTCTCTGATCTTCTCTTTCCCCAAGGTTGTATAGCAGGCTGGTCAAAGGCACCGGGGGTCCCAGAAGTGGAGTCATAAAGGGTGATGTTGACATTAAGCTGGAAGGGGTACACCCAGGTGTGCCCTGGGCATGCTATGAACTTCTAAGATGTGCTACTTGCCAGGTCTCAGCCGTGATACTACAAAGCTTTTCACTGGGTAAAAACCAAGGTTTTTTTTTTAAGGTTTTATTTATTTATCTTTAGAGGGGAAGGGAAGGAAAGAGGGAGAGAAATATCAATGTGTGGTTGCCTCTCGTGCATCCCCTGCTGGGAACTGGCCTGCAACCCAGGCATGTGCCCTGACTGGGAATTGAACTGTGATCCTTTGGTTTGCAGGTCCACACTCAATCCACTGAGCTACACTAGCCAGGGAAAAACCAGGGTTTGTAAATACATTGAGGTATTTACTAAATGTTTATTGAATGGCTGAGGTGGAGAAGCAGGGGAAGGGAAAGAGAAAAAAAGGAAGTTGGTAGGGACTGGCTGGGTAGAAACTCTGAAAGAGTCTGCTTTTCTCCCTCAGGTGATTGGCAATGTTAAACTCTCAAACAGCAACTTACTGGCCATGGTTTTGCTTATACAGACTTGCCAGATTAATACATGGTGATGAGACAAGTGGAAATACAACCTTTTAATTACTTAGTTGCTGGCTGTGAAGTGATGGTTGGCTGCCAAAAGGCTAACGCTTGTATGCAATAGGATGACATTTGGCTAAAGGAAAGCCTAGTTTTTACTTGTCCTTCAATTGTTTAGAGTTCGAACAATTTACTTCCAATTTACATATCTTACTTAAATTATAAATTGTTGCCACACAAGGAGCCTACCTAAAAAGTGAAAAATTGTTAAAAACTTAGGGGAACTATTTAAAAGCCCAAGTATTAGGTCACTTTCAACCTAAAGGCAATACTTGCAAAGTTAATGGAAACTGCAGTTCAAAAGTATGTATAGAAATCTTTAAATGTTAAAAGCTGACGTGAAATATAATTGAAAAAAATAAAGAAATTTAACTACCGGTGAAGCTGATAATAAATACATAACATCCTAATATTAAAATGATGTTAGATAGATTCTGTAAGGAGATTCACATTCTGTGGAGAACCAGCGAACCAGGACCTCAGTATCAAGCCCCTAGCTGCCAACAGGGTTTGAGGACTAACGCCAAGCCTGGCCTGCCTTGCTTTTTCCAAAACTGATTTGTGATGCTCCTGACCTTGGGCTGAGTTGGCACGAGTCTGTCTTCCTGACTGTGGTAGCCCGACTCTAGCTGGTGGGTCTGGCTTTCCTTCCCTTTTGCTGCATTTCTCTGCCAAGTCATCTCTGTTCATCTGTCTCCGGCATATTGACCTGAAGCTGGACCCTGTTTGCTTCCCTTACTGGAGACTTCAGTTTGATGGTCATTATCTTGAATGAGACCCTGACTCTGCTTAACACATTGAAGGAGACAAGCAGACAGTGCCAGCTGTCTTGCCCCGTGACATATCAAGGTTTGTATTTTCACAATGAAAATTAAAAGCAACACTTTGTAATGAATGCCTGTAATCATTTTGAACACAAGCAGTGAACATTTGTACTCAGAAGATTCGGCTTATGGCTGGGTTAGTCTGGTGGGGGAGGAGCTCTGCCTGGCCTCCAGGGTGTGGCAGTTCCACTTTTTAAGAAGCCCTGACCTGCAGGCACCATGAGAGTGACACGGTTCCTCTTTTGGGTCCACACTGGCCAATGGGAAACCATCCTACCCCGAGATCCTTCAAGTAATGTTTCTAAGACCTACGTGCACAGTGATGCATGGTCTAAGGGACTGGCATCATTGGAGAAGGGGTTCTGGGGAAAGGCAGCCAGGGCACCAGCGCAGAGCCAACCAACCTCCACTCCCCACGTGGGTGTGTGCCACAGTGCAGTGCTTCTCAAAGTGTGGCCAGGAGACCTCTGGGGGTCCCAACACACTTGCAGGGGGTCTTTGAGGTAAAAACTGTTTTCAGAATACCACGTAGATTATTTTCCACTCTTCTCATGGAGTTTTCTAGAGGCTACGTGATGATATTGCAATAGATTTAATACAAAGCAAGATGCAAGAATATTCTATTAATCAGACATCAAAGAAATGTGCAAAAATGGAAAACAATGTCACTCTCATTATGTCTCTTTTGTTTTGAATAATAAAGTTATTTTTATAAGATGGTTTTTATTAATAGGTAATATTAATTTAAAATTCATAAATGAATATTTAATAATTATCTCAGTTTTAATTTCTAAGATGGTAAATACTGCTTTATATAGACAGCAGAAGCAGTGGCCTTTGGGGTCCTCAATAACTCTAGAGGCTGTGGAGGGGTCCTGATCACACAAAGGTTGTAGATGGCTGCCCTACTGGGAAATACACGGGCTTTGGAGTCAAACAGACCCAGGCTTGAATCCTGACTTGTTCTAAGTACCTAGGACATTGGAAAGTTTCCCTGCGCTTCAGTTTACTCATCTTTGGAAGGACAATAAGACTAATCCCCAGGGAGGCCCTGCAGATTAGGTCAGACACAGTGTGGGAAGCAGTGGTAGCTAGCACGCTCTCCACCTCTGTGCCCACAGCTGCCCCTATTTCCCTCAGCTGCTGACTCATGAGGGGAGTGACCTCATCTGCCCCTTTGTCTTCAGCCTCATGCAAGAAGGAGGCCACTTTCAGTGAACTTCAAGGAACTAATTCACTCCTGTGGACTCCTTCTTTCTTCTTTGTCCTCTCCTGAAGATTCATAATAATTAAAATGCCTCCTGTTCACTCTGTACTTTGGGATACCAGATGGCAGGAGATGGGCCATTTCACTCACAAGGGGAGGCGCCTGAGGATGGCCACAATAACTGCCAGCACAGCTGGTATGTTTTTCCAGTTACAGGTGGAACAAGGGGAGTGCTCAGCGTCTGACCAGTATCTGTAATAAGTGGGGAGTCCACGCAAATCATGCTCCCTGTACCTCTCCAGTTGGTGGCTGGCCCTTGGCTGCTCCTTACAGATCTGTGCTTTCCCTGGGGCAGGTACCAGGACTGACCTAATCAAGTACCATATGTATGTGAGAAGGTGTGGGCAGCTGTGAGCCTGCTAGCTAGGTGCCAGGTGTGTGAGGCTGAGTGGATGCATCACCCACTTGTTGTTTCTCCCATTGTCTGTCTTTAAGACTGTGATCCTAAGGCCTTTCTCCAGGTGATTCCATGCAGTACTCAGGCCTTCACTAGTCATCTGGGAGACAGAATCTTACAACACCCTCACAAACCAGCACAGCACATAGGCAGGCAAACATGGGAACACAATATTGAATAGAAACAAAAAACAAAGCATAATTACTTGAGATTTTGAAAACAATATGTAAATATGCCCAAATCTAGATCATTCAGGAAGCTATTGTTCGTTTACCTGGTAAAATTCTAGATCTTCCCATTCAGTGATGGAATATAAACTTGTCAGGATTTGGATTAGACCATGGATTGGCAGCATGGGGAGAACCTGACTTGACTGTGGATTCTCATGTTGTTTTACTGACAAAGTCTGCCTCCACCCTGCTCTGACCTCCTCTGTCCCACTTAGTGGGTTTTTCCTCTCGCCTGGTCCCGGGACCTCAACAAGAAAATGATCCCATAGGGACTGTGAGTGCTTCATGGTTCTTGTTTCATGAAGACATTTCTCCAAGGGTGTTGTTCAGTGAGCACATGCCTTCTTACTTCAGATAGGCTGCATGAGAATTAACAGGGTGGGGACACGGAAAGGGGCACTGTGTTTATAGGACCCCAAGGTGGTTCTTACATAGCCTGAATTTAAGAATCATTGCATAATAATAATTACATATTTAAATAGTGTGACCTTGATTTAAAGGAAGTTTCAAGAGCACACTTGCCTGAGTCTATGGTTGGGGTCTTATTTGAGTGTTTTCACTGAAGATTCTGGAAGAGTATATAGCTGATAACCAGGACTAGGAAAGAGTGAATGATTTTGGGGTACAGTGAGTTGCAACTCAGTTATGAATAAGGCACTGGAAATTGAAAATGGGGGATACATGGATGGTCTATTTCTGAACTAGATTTTTTCAGTATTTCCTAGAGAGTGACAATATTTAGGCAGATCACTTCTAGGTAAAGGACAGTAAGATGGAGGAGAGTGAATCTAAGGAGTGGGAGGGAATTGGAGGCAGCCTGTCACAGGCTAGAGAAATTTAGGTCTATGAAAGTTCTGTGCAACTCCTGTTGATTTCCTTAGGATCTAAAACCTGTCATCTGGAAAGCTACATGTTGGTTGCATTCTCTGAAATGATGTTTTCTCTGTTGTTTATATGTATTTGAAACTTCCAGTCTGTCTGAATTGTGCCATGAAGACGAAGGTACAGATGAAGTCTGATCTGTCCTAGGGTGTGAATTTTTATGAGAGTAGCAGATACTTAACATATTGGGGACAGTGAGAAAACTCAGCAGGGTAGCAGCAAACTGGAGACACTGAAGCCCCTTAATCCCCCTCCCAGAGGCCCTGGCAGGCTGGGCTGCCCTGTCTTGGTAGCTTGTGCTCTACAGCCTTCTGGAGTCTCTCTGTGGGGCTTTCCTTCTCTCTTCTGTTCTTGTTCTCACTGTGCTCACCCAGGCTCCGCCTAGGAAGAAGTCACAGTTGCCTGTCTGACCCTGGCCAGTAAACAGCCAAGCTCTGCTCTCCTCTGTGGCTTGACTGGTAAGAGCACCCACATCAGGACCAAACTGTGAGAACAGTGTCCTGTTCAAGGACAACTGAGATTACATATTTGGATTCCAGTCTGTGTTCTTATTTAAAATCTCAAGGTCTCCAGTGTATTTCTACATATTTTGTGGGTGGGGATGGGAATAGGGGCATGTATTTTACATGACAAAAATAGCTAGAAACATTTAATAAAATCAGGTAAAAATCAAGATAACACAGACTATTCTGCTGACATAGTGAACATGTAACTTCTGAGCTGTCATTAGGAAGAAGTTAACTCACAAGCCTATTGTTTAGCTACTGGCTTACTCCAGAAAAAATGGCTATAAATGCCTGTACTTTAGGCTGAATTACATCTTTTTTCTTTTGGTTCTTTCTGCCTCCTTTCACATCAGACATCCATCTTTTGTATACGTAGACAATAATGGCTATAGAAAGTGCTAGGTCTGGAGAGTTTGAAGTGTATACCATAGAGTCCAGTCAAGACATATGTTGTGGGAAATCTAAACTCCCTGCAGTAAAGTCAGGGACAGAAGACAGACTCCAACCCCATTCTGAATAAATCTCTTTCCTTGAGGAAAACCAAGACAATACAATAACTTACTCATTCTAGAAAATCTTTGTTGGTGGTGGACAGAAAACAGGAAACAGAGCACTTTTGTATACTAAAATAGTGCCATGATTCATAATAAAGTTTTAATATTATAAAACTTAGACAAATAAGCTTTTGCAGAAAACTATTGCCATTTTTATAAAGCTCCCAATGCACCAAAACATTATTTTTTCAGGTCATAATATTTGAAGGCAATAAGAACCTTAAAATCTCTGCTATAAAAGGATCACCCTGGCTGCCCTCCCAATAAACTTGCCAAATTTTTATTTGACTGAAAATTTAAATATGTCTTCATATTTCCATCAAGCCCTATTTCCTTGCAGCTTAGTCTTTTCACTCATTTCTAATTCCCTCTTGTCTCTAGCTGATGGTTATGAATCTGATGCTGGATTTTTTTCAGTTCTCTGTTTTGAAGATGAAGGCCCAGAGAGGTAAAGTGATTTATCTAAGGTCACAGAGCCAATTAATGCCCAAGCAAAGATTAACAACCCCATCTGCCATCATTTCTACTGAGTGTTCTTTCACTGAAGGATGCTGCCTTGCCTTATTTTTTTAATCCAGGCAATAAATAACAAATCAATTCTGATATATTTTTCCATAGTATAATATTTCATCTGATATGGAAATTTGTAAAGACATAAAACTATACCCGCAGAATGACAGCACAGACGAAATCTAAACAATGTCTAAATTAGGAACTTCAGCCACTGAGAAGCTTTTATTCGCTCCTTAATTTGGCTGAGTGGGGGAAGGGAAGAGGTGTCACAGCCTAAAGAGGTCATCCTTACTTCCCTTTTGGCAGCCCTCTGGTGTAGAGTGGCTGGCTGCACTGTGAGTGGGTGTGGGGTTGCATCAATCCTGGGAACCTATGGCTTCTGGATGCCTCCTTTGGAGAGAAAGAGATTTCAAGGAGGGAGAGAAAGTTCTATTTCTCCCATCCTTTCAAACTATGCATACACTTGCTGGGATATCAAGGGTCTTTATACATAGATAGGAGTTTTCTATCTGTAATCATGTTACTCGAAAATACTAAAGAGGTCTTCACTAAGACCTCTCAATGAAGAGAGGTCTTGTGACCTCTTACTTAGTATCTCTGTTACTGAGAGATAGTTTGGGTCGGCCCAATTTCAGTTGATGCTGCAAGCTGCATATGGGCTTCCCAAAAGGAAATAACCCCAAGAGTGGTTAGTTCAGAGCCCATTGGGGGAGTTCACACTCTCAGCGGGGTTGAGCCCCTTGGCTGTTGCCTGGGATGAATAGCAGCAGGGCCCACTCATCCTACGCAGAATCAACTAAATTGAATCAGGTGTGTCAGAATATCAAGAGCTGGGCCAATGCGACAGGGTTTTTCAGGATGTAAAATGAGTCCTGGAGATCAGTCAGAGGCTTAGTTGAAAATTAGTTGACTGTGATATGGGACTTAAAATGCACAACTTCTTGGGAGTGTGTGTGTGTGCATGTCTAGGGGTCTTTGTCCACGTGCATGAATGTGTGTCCATGTGTGCTTATGTGAACACGTGTGGTGGGGTGGAACAGCAGGAAGGAGTTCCTAGATGATAAAAGCTAGTTGTGCTTTCTGAACAGCACAGCCCTGATAACAGCAAAGTGACAGCCCACTCACTGTATAGTACTGATTACGGTTGTCCCTGATGGCGCCCATCAACCACCTTTTACTTTCTAGTCACAAGTTTCCAAACCCAGCCAGCCCACCATGGACAGATGATCGTTGCAGCTTCAGTGTCCTGCTCAGGGACAGGAGGGGACAGCCTGTTGAGTACAGTTGAGGAGGGCTCTGGCTTTCTTTGCACTATTACCTGAAAACCTTTCCATTGAGGTTACATAATGGAGACAAGAGTTACTGTGGCAAAAGAAGTTTAAATAAGACTAGCATTATTTGTGACATGTGGTGTCTGGTGAAGAATTTAAGTGAATGTCAACACAATTCAGCTCTTATAAATTTTCAATTGCAATAAGGAGAGTAATTGAAGAAAAGGTTAATTTTCTTCAGAATTATCTAGAATATTGCTTGGTTTCTCACCTTACATCTGCAGACATAGAATTAGATGATCCAATTGTAGGGAAATGGTGGGAAAACATCAGTCCTTAAGCAAAAAGACAGAATTTGAAAATTAACCTACATTTTCTTGATCTTATACTGTTTTATGGGTGCAATACAGAAACTGCTCTCTGAAAATAAAAGGGTGTCAATAATTATTATCAGGTGTTAAAAATATATTCAAAGAGTGTTCTTAATAGGTTTTGTACTTTATTTACAAATGACATGAGTACAACTTAGCCACTGCAACAGTTGCAGAATCCAAAGTAAATATATAAACCTCTTGAGAGCACAGTTTTAGTTTTTATTAAAGTATTGCTAAGCCTCATTAATTTATTTAAAAAAAAATGACTGGGTGGTAATATGAACAGAGGAATGTGCATTCAGGATATATTTTTCTTCAAAGAAGCCACAAGCAAACCTTGTCATTTCTGCTTCAGTCTCCTATTCTGACATCAATATCCAAGAGTGAGGAATGAAGACATACAGGGGGTGCCCTGGCCTGGTGGATCAGTTGGTTGGAGCATTGTTCCATGCACCAAAAGTTGTAGGTTTGATCCCCAATCTGGGTGAATACATGAGGCAACCAATCGATGTTTCTCTCTCACATCAATCTCTCTCTCTCTCTGCCTTTCCCTCTAAAAATCAATAAACATATCCTCAAGTGAGGATTACAAAAAAGAAATACAGGAGTGATGATGGCCTAATGTACAACTGGAAAGTAGGGGAAAGCTTTCATTAGGCTGCTGCCACTGAACTGTCTTTGTTCTCTCCAACCTTTCTTGGGTTCTGGTGATGGCATTTCTTTACTTCAGTCAGTTGGTACTCTCAAACTGACCTTCAATTGTCATGAATTTTCCACGACATTGAGTTCATCTCTTGCAATAGACTTTTCCCTCGCTCATGATCATAACAAAACTTTTGCAGGGTGTCTGCCTAACCCAAGTGATACACCAGGTAAAATAAGGCATAGATTTGCTGCTGTGGATTTTCCCCAGCTAAAGAGCACATGCATTTTCAAAGAAGGCCTTGGGTCCCATAAAAATTGAGTAAACTGAGTACCATAAAACTTGTCAACACTATTTTCAGGGGGAAAATATTTCGTGAAAGGTGGTTTTCTCCCACTGCCCCTTCAATCGTACCTCCAGGATGACTGCACTGTTGCAAGCATCCACCTAGACCTGAGGTTACAGGATGAACCCAGCTGTTTACAGAACCTCCTCACTGCATCTTTATCCTGTTCTCTTGCTTCTTCAGTGCACCCATCCTGCTCACTCTGCTGAGTGACTATTTTAGAGCAGTGAGGTCCAGGCTACTCTCCCCCCTCAAAAATCTTCCCTGGTTGCTAATTACCTGCCACATAAGTTCTGTCTTCTGGATATGCTGTGGGCTGGGTCCATCCTGCCATCCTGGCCAGACGTTTGGTTACATCTGGCACAGAGTCTGTGCTCTCATGCCATCAGAGTGCAAGGGAGTGATATCTGCTTTGATATTCTGTCTGGACCACTAAGCCTTTCTCTATGTCAGCAATAAGGCTGTTTCACTTTCTTATCATTCATGTGTTCACTGGAGTAGCACTTTTAATTTCCTTTAAGAATATTTTCTACCCTGGCTGGTGTGGCTCAGTGGATTGAGTGCCAGCCTACAAATCAAAGGGTCACTGGTTCAGTTCCCGGTCTAGGGCACATGCCTGGGTTGCAGGCCAGGTCCCCAATGAGGGGTGTGCAAGAGGCAACTGCACATTGATGTTTCTCTCCATCTCTTTCTCCCTCCCTTCTCTCTCTAAAAATAAATAAACAAAATCCTTAAAAGAAGAATGCTTTCTTTGCATTCACAACTTGGTTAACTGGTCAAGAGACCTAGCTTTTAGCCTACCTCAGCTTTCAATATGCCTTCCTCACTAAGCTTAATCATTTTTAGTTTTTGATTTTAAGTGAGATACATGCGACTCTTCCTATTACTTGAGCATTTAGAGACCAGGCCTAATGTCAATATTGTTGTGCCTTAGGAAACAGGGAGGCCCAGGGAGTGGGGTGTGACTGGGGAATGGCCAGTCAGTGGAGCAGTCAGAACACATACAATACTTATCAGTTAAGTTCACTGTCTTATATGAACATGGCTTATGGTGTCCAAAAACAACTACAATAGTAACATCAAAGATCGCTGGTCACAGTTTGCTGTAACAAATATAATAATAATAAAATATTTGAAATATTGCGAGAAATACTAAAATGTGATACAGAGACACAAAGTGAGCAACTGCTGTTGGCAAATGGTACCGATAGAATTTCTTCATGCAGGGAGGCCACACGTCTACAATTTGTTAAAAAAAACATACTATCTGTGAAGTACAAAAAAATTAGGTGTGCTTGTATTTTGTTATAGTAGCCCAAATGGACTGAGACCATTTGCTCTCTTTTCCAAACCTCACTGGGTCAGAAATGCATTGTTTTTTACACAAGACAGAAAAAAGTCCAGGTGATGACTATGGAATTACTCAGGTAGGTTCACAGGTACAAATAACATCAAGATTTGAAAAAAAAAGAGAAAACTCTAGTTTTCATTTGTTTACCTAGAAAAGGGAGGCACCTCTATTTTATGGTTCATGCCTTAAGATGCTTCAATCTCTTTAAAAGGAATGTGTATCATACAAACCCAGTGTCAACACTTTGGATAGTTAGTTGAAACCAGCAGCCAGCTTGCTGACTTCCAACCGTGACTTCCTCACCAGAGACGGTGCCGTCTACAGAGGGGCTGATGGCTGTGGAGGGCAGAGAAAGCTAACTGCTCCAAGGCTTCTATGTATCACAAAGTAAAACATTTTCTGAATTTTTATCATTCAAAGTTTCAAACAAAACAGAAATGGAAAGACTAATCTAATAGACCTCTGTATATTCATCACGTAATTTCATCTGTTACCTTGCCTTCCTTCCTTCCTTTTCTTTTTTTCTTAAGAAGTAGATTGCACACATTTGTCATTCCATCATGACTTCAGAAGAAAAACAAAACCAGTTATTCTTTAGAAATCCCACATTTTAGAATTTTCTGCTTTATTCATTAAGGTGTTATATAACTTGATTACATTTTTGTTCTCTTTGAGAGAGGAAGTGGTGATGTGTCTTCATAATGCTTCATTTTAGGAGACATACAGTGTCTTGTCCCACTTTCTGTGATGCTAAGACAGTGTGGTCTCTGCATTATAAAGTCTTCCATCAATATTTTACCACATGACTTGATCCATTAATGAGCCTTGATGTACTTATTATTTTCTGTGGACTTTCAAAATGATGATTTTTCTAATTCTATCATTCTTTCCAGATTTATTCACTGAAATTCTTTTTGAACAGGGGATTCCCATTCCTTATTTTTAATTGGCAACTTTTGGAGTAAGCAGTTGGCATCTTAGTTATTTCCAAAGTGTTTAATCTTTTTTTCCCTTTTGTGCTTCTAAAAATAATTGTGCCTAGCAATTCAAATGTAAAGCATTTCAATCAATTGTATTCATCATTATTTTAAACCTGATGAACAAACTGAACTAGCAAGCAAAATACGGACCCATAGAGAGCATGATGACAGCTAAGTGGGGGGAGATTAAGGGATGGAGGGATTGAGCAAAAAGGAAAAAGGACTCATGGACATGGACAACAGTGTGGTAATTGTTGAGGGGGGAGGGCATAAGGGGACTAAATAGTAATGGGAAAAGTACAGTAAAAATTTAAAAATATATAAACTATAAAAATTACACCATTTTATATTGGTATGTACTACCATTAAAATTTAGCACTGGAAAACAAAAATTAAAAAAATAAAATTGTTCCATCTTTGTCAATGGAACTCCACGTCATCTTTAGTTTCCTTTCAAAATGACCTATGAAATGAGCTTTTGGTAGCATTTTTTTGCTTTCTGGGACAAGATATTCCAGGTTCATCTCATATATTTCCTCCCCTGGCTAAGAATCAGACTTTTCTCCAAAGAATTCTCTTTCAGTAGGGAATGGTATTTCGACTTGACAGCCAGGGCTCTTGGTGTAGTAACGGCAGTTTTTTATTTCTTCTATTTCTTTTTAGTGGACATATACAGGAGACATATATATTTGAAAAAATCAGGATCTCATACTATCGTGTTAAATATGAACTGAAAATAATGGCTTTTTATTTATCTTTTTCCATTTTATACTCACAAACTGTTCTTTACACCAATAATCTTGGTTCCTAACAACATTAATGTAATTACTATTTTCATCACTATGCACCATATATAGGATAGTTTAAAAAATGATTGCCACTAATGTTACAATTATAAACTCGACTGCTTAAGGTTCAGATTCCATTGCAGCTCTATTTTTCTTTAGAATATAATCCGCTAGGTTAGCTTAGTCAAAATACTGTTTTAAGGACATTTAAAATAATTTTTCCTTTGTAGTTACTAACTTGTTATTAACTTGACCTATAGGTAGATTCGTATGTATGCTTATTTATTTTTTTTTTTAGTATTTTTATGTTATTTCCCAAATCAAATCTATAAGGTGGGGCAAATAGGTTTAAAGTTGTTTGTATGGAAAATAATATAATAATTAATAAATAACAATACGAGAAAAAACTTGTGTCTTGTGAACTCACAACTGTAAATACACTTTGCCCCACTCTGTATATAACAAAGTATAGTCTGAGAAGTATCCTTTCATTCTGGTCTCTCCTAACCTAGTCTTTCCTATTTTCATTAATTTTGGTTTTCCCTTCTAGTGTTTTCTTCTGCAAAAGTGAGACAGAAGGAGCAAGAGAGACAGAGAGAGCGAGAGAGAGAGAGAGAAAAACAGAAATTTTCCTTTACATAAGGAGCTATATACTATAAATACTTCTTTAAAAATTATTTTTTAACAGTATATCTTGGGAATTGCTCCAATTAGAACATAGATTTTTTTTCTTTTTTGTTTAAAGCTGAATTATGTTTCCTTAGGCAGGTATATCCTAGCTTGTTCAACCAAGGTCTTATTGATGGACATTTGGGCTGATTTTAATTTTTGTCATTTTAAGTTATGCTGTAATGAATAAACTTGTTAAATATTTCATATTTTGGAGGCATAACTAAGAAGTGGGATTGCTGGGTGAAGGAAAAATGCATGGATAAACTTTGTTAGGTATTGTTCAGTCCCAGTCTGTAGAGTTGTAATGTATCATTGTGCACCCATCAACAATGTGTGAGGGCTCCTGTTTTCCAACGGCTGCCCCAGCAGAGAAAATTGTCAAACATTTAAATTTTTGTCAGTGTCCTAGGAAAATAATGATATTTCAGTGTGGTTGCTCTTACTGTAAGGGCGGGAAACCATTTTTGCATGTTTCATATGCCAACAGAGAATGTTGTCAAACTTAGGGTTCTTTTTTTTTTTTTAAGAGTAAAGCACTTAATCAAACTTACCACGTAACCTGCCAATGTGAGAAGTCAAGTGTATTTTTAGGTTTAAAATTTTGGTAGCAGGAAAATAAAAAGATGAGAATGACTTTCAAATTCCTTTTTTCTATAAAATGTATTGGGGGCTAATTAAATCTCTCAGAGCCAACTTATCGTCATGGTTACCACCATGGCCCTGGGGAAGCAACCGGCTTCAGGTGGTTTGGGGCCAGAAGGTAGTACATGGAGAATAAAGCAAGGAGAGAGCGAAACAACACTTCACAAATGACTACAGAAGAAAGGGATTCAAACACTAAGCCCAGGTGCATTGCACTGAGCTTTAGTTAAAAAAAAAAAAATTCTTGTCCCCATTCCCACATCTTAAACATATGCAAACATGGGTTCTAATGTAAGAAGAGAGTTTCAAAGACTCAGTACTCTAGATGTTTACAATATCAGGATCTCCTCTATGTTAAGGAAAATTTAAATTGATGTAAACTACAATATATGTAGATGGAACAAAAATGCAGTGCTTACTTTGCAAAAAATCCTTTTCAGAATTCTCTAATGTAACAGTAAATGATACAGGACAAAGAATAATTTCTTTTTGACATTAAAATTATATTTATTGTCCCTGCCAATGTGGTTCAGTTGGTTGGGTGTCGTCCCATACAACAAATGCTTGCAGGTTCCATTCCTAGTCAGGCCACATGCCTGGGTTGCAGGTTTGGTGCCCATTTGGGGCACATAAAGAAGGCAGTCAGTTGATGTTTCTCTCTCGTGTTGATGTTTCTCTCCCTCTCTCTCTCTCAATCCCTCTTCTCCTCTCTCTAAATTAAACAAATATTTATTATTAAGGTTTTACATTGCTAACCACACAGTTTAGACCAAAAAAGACAAATGATACCAATAACCTAACTCCCTCATATTATTTTTTATTGGTGTGATTTATAAAAACATCAGTAGAAGCTTAAGGCCAAGAAGTTAACTAAAAAAAAGAGTAGATAGGTTTTCTTATTGCTTTTAAATATACCTCATCCTGAAGCTTCCACATGCTCACAGATGAGCTGTTAAATTTATCTCTTGACCTATGGGCAGCCTTATTGGAGACAGATAACCAGAGGCCCGTTTACATTTGTCAAAACTGGTTATTTCCCTTAGCATGTTTCCCTAGGATAACAGGTTCCAGCTTGAACACCACAATTAGGACATAGACACCAGCCCTTAGCAGGGACTTTGATTGTAAGACTTGGGCCAGAGTGAGGGAAAGAGAAATATTAGATTTATGGGTTCTAGCAGGTACCAGAAACCTGACAACATGGACATGTTTCCACATAACCAAGTAGAGATGAGAGTGGATTGCCAGGGACTTCAAGATAGATTTACAGCTTCACTTTGTGTCAGCATATGTTTAACGAGCACCAGGGCTAGAAGGGCCTGGCAAACCGAGGCACTCCATAAATGTTTGTTAAGTGTGTAAATGATTATGATACCCTGGAGTAGACTTCTATAGGAGATAGAATCTAGAACTGATTATTTTTTCACATGTATACTGTATTTATGTTCCTCCTTTACTACTTGCTAATTGATTTATTCCTTTTCTCTTGAAACTTTATATTAAAATGCACTTCTTCCAATATATTTTATGATGGCTTCCATGAGCCATACAGTATCCATTAACCACTATATAGTCTTCATCTTACATTGCTCTTTATTTTAAAGGGCCAATTTTATAATAATCTCAGGTTTTATGAACATTATTTAAATTCTGAGTA
>PVKM010011731.1:0-32788 GCA_004027735.1 Carollia perspicillata | reverse complement strand
GTTGCTTGTATCCACCGGTTTTTGCTCTTTTTATTTTTGCTCAGTCTCTCCACTTCCCACCCAACCCTCCCCCTCCACTGACAGCTGTCAGCCTGCCCTCCATCTATGAGTCTGTCTCTATTTTGCTTGATAGTTCAGTTTGTTCATTAGATACCACATACGAGTGAAATCATATGGTACTTGTCTTTCTCTGACTGGTTTATTTCACTTAGCATAATGCTCTCCAGGTCCATCCATGCTGTCCCAAAGGATAAGATTTCCATGTTTTTTTATGGTAATTTTTTCTCTCCTTTATCTTTGCTTCTCAGGGATTTGTAGGGAATTTAGGAAGTTTATCATACTGCAAACAATTTGGCTTGGGAAATGCTGCCTAAAGCAAAAGTTATTAACCATTGTAATTATTTTGTAAATATATCCTCATTTTAGAACTGAGAAAATTATGAAACAGTAAAGGTAAAAAGTATAATAATGTAAATTAATTTATTATAATAAATATCAGCAATTACTAAGTTGTATTAAATACCAACTCTCTCTCTAGTATTTAAAAATATTTTATTACTAATATTGCTTAAATTTTTCTTTCATCTCCAGGACACTAAGAATTATTGAATTTAATCCTTATTGAATTTCTGCTTGGTGGATCTATTTACTTCTGATAGAGGGGTATGAAAATCCCCCAACTATAATAGTGGGTTCATCAGTTCTCTTTGCAAATCTGTTAGTTTTTGTCATGTAGCTTGACACACTGTTGTTAGGCACTTACACCCACCCCCAAGCCCTTCAAAGACTTCAAAGCACTCTCTTCTTGCTTGCATAGCGTCTAAGGAGAAGTCAGATGTAATTCTTACCTGTTTCTCAACAGAGGCTTTTTTCCAATGACTTTTTTCAGGATTTTACTTTATCTTTGATTTTTTTCTTTATTTTGAAAATGACACACCTAGGTGTAGTTCTTCTCTTTTTCTTTTGTTGTGGGCACGGGTGCTATCCTGCTTTGTATTCCCTGAGCTTCCTGAATCTGTGGTATTGTGCTTGACATTAATTTGGGAAAATTCTCAGCCATTATTGTTTCAAATAGTTCTTCCATTCTCTTTCTTCTTTTGGTATTCCCATTACTCATGTGTTACACTGTTTGTCCTAAGGTCCTTGGGTATTGTTGTGTTTTTCTCAGTTTTTCCGCTTTTCAGTTTGGGAGATTTCTATTGTTATATCCTCTAGCTCAGATATCTTTCTCAGCTATGTCAGGCTACGAATAAGGCCAACAAAGGCATTCTTCATTCTTGTTACAGTGCTTTTGATCACTAGCATCTCTGTTTTGTTCTCTATTAGGATGGCCATCTTTCTACTTTACATTGTCCACCTGTTCCTGCGTGCTATCTATTTTACCCATTAGAGACATTAGCAGATTAATCAGTTATTTTCAATTCCACATGTGATAATAACAATATCTCTGCAATACCTGATTCTGATGTTTGTTCTATCTCTTCAGATTTGTTTTGCCTTTTAGTATGTCTTGTAATTTTTTTTCTGGATAGCCAGACATGATATTCTGAGTAAAAGGGACCACTGTAAATAGGCCTTTATAGTGTGAGGAGAGAGGAAATATTCTACAGTTTTACGATGAGGTCCCAGTTTTTAATGGGCCTATGCCTCTGGACTGTGAACATCACAAGTGTTGTTTCAGTTTTTTCCTCCTTAGGAGGAACAGGATGGCCACAGGGGTTAGCATTGGGTATTTTCCTTCCACCAGTTAGTCTTCAATAATACCCCTTTAATTTAGGCTTTTGTTACTAGTTTCCCTTGATGGCAGGCCTTGTTAGAAAAAAAACAGAGAGCTCTGCTGGGAGCGTGAGAGGACTTTTCTCCAATATTTATTATAAAACCTGGTCAAACTCCTGGAGGTAAATATCACAATATTGTGGAGTTGTCCCTATAGTGAATCCCTTGGGTTTTTTAACTCTCAAACTTGTCCTCACTGAGCCTCCAATAACTCATAATGACAGAGCCAGTTTTCCTCCCCTGGTGCTGGTTCCTATAGTGGTTTCTGCTGTTGAGTCTCTGCTCTGATAAGTTGCTACTCCCTGTGTCCACCTGTCTGTCTCTCTAGTCTTAGAGGTAGCAGTTTGCCCTGTGCCTATGCCTCTCTTCTGAATCCCATGAAAGTTGTTTACTTTTTCAGTCTGTTCAGCTTTTTGCTTGTTAGGACACAGGTGCAACCTCCAAGCTTCCTGTATACAGAACTAGATAGTTGAAACTACACAAACATTGTTTTATAATCCTGTTCAGAAAATTATAAAGCTAACAATGTAAGCTGTTACAAAATCAAGCATTTTGTAATTGAGGAACATATAAAATTTTATGTTTAGGCTACTTTTTTATAGTCTTTGTTTTAAGTAAATATGCATGATACAGCATTAAACTAATGTATGATTAATTTAACCTTAAGTAATAAACTATATGATTTAGAATTCTGTAATTCTAAATAACAGTAATTCTGTATTGTTTTGATTGAATATTAGAACTGAAAATGGAAATTTGTAAAATCATAATTATATTTGACATGGTGTCCAAAAATTAAAAATACTTGAGGAGAACCCAGGTTACAACATGTCCATCTGTATTTAGATAAAGATATCACTCTTAAAGTAAGCTCATTTGAACAATTGCACAAATAATTTTTAGGTAATTTTATCTAAATGAGAGTGAGAATGATTTTGCCATGAAAATTCTCAGGTACATGTTCTCCTATACACAGGGCAAAGGAAGGCAGAAATACATCCTAGCTGAAGCCCCAGCAAGTCCTGGGTGAACGATCAACTCTGTGCTATCACACAGGCCTCTTTAAGAATTTCCAAATTGTGCAAAGCACGAAAACCATGTTTTGTTTTGTTTTTATGGATATATTCTTACACTGAGCACAGATCAGATAAATATGTTTAAATATACAAAATAATCTATTCTCTTTGTAGTTAAGAAGGTGGAGAATATGAGAATACATATGTTTTACCATTGTTTCTGTACTATTTTAAAGCATATAAAACTACTAAAATGAAATTCTGCTCAATCATATCTCCCAGCAAGGAACTTGCCCCACAATAAAGAATAGTTTAATATTATTATTTTTAGCTTTTGAAAGAAATACACATGGATAAGTTTAAGGAGCATCAGGACTAATATGTTTTTAAAAATGGTTTAATTTAACAGCCAGGCTAATACTGATTTAGAATATTGTCAAGGCTAGAGAAAATTTTTCTGTCATAATTTCTGTCACCAAATGAACAAGCTGGCATTTTCTATCCAATTGCTAATTCAGTTTTAAAATTACATTGGAAACTTATTTTGGTAATTTACTCCTTCCTAAAATAGACTATAATCCTTACCACTTTCCTTATTCCGGGGTACTAAATTTCTCCTAGGTATTATTTCAAAGGACTGAGATGTAAATCTCATTAAAATGATACTGAGTCCCAATTTAGCATCTTGTTTAGAATCTGAACTGTTGGCTCAGTTAAGAATTGTAAAATGAAGTAACTAATTCAGTTTCCTTTGTGTTGGAGAACTCAGCAGTCCATGAGGAGTAGATTACCATGCAGACCAGCATGTAGAAAGGACATTTGTATAAAGAATGATTGTGCTGCTAAAAAAAACCCCAAAACCTACATATCATTGGTTTCAAAAATCATACAAACACTACTGCATGAATATATACATCATAAATCTTATTTTTTCTTTTGATACCTACTATAGTTTGGAAGATATGTTTCCTCAGAAATTTTAATTCTAGCATATCACTGGGGAAAATACAACAAGCAGGTATAAGTTCTTTGAATTTCACATCAGTGTGGTGAAAAAGAATGACTTACAATTTCCTATTTTATTATTTCCCATGGTTGCCAGCTAAGAAAAACAGCCAATAGTCTTCTGTGCAGATGTCAATTCCTGGCATTTCATGGAACAGTAATGCCAGTGCCACACAGGTGTGTCATCAGGAAGAAATGATCACCTTTGTCTACAAGTGTATCATCAATCAAACAAGTTTCTACCTATCCAAATGCTAAAATTTTTCCATTAATCATTATCTTTGCAAGCATGAAATGATTGTTTCATTAAAAAAAATAGGTTATGTTCTTTCAAAGTGATCTAAGTCCTTTCAAAATCCTACATCAAATTCGTAATATTAAGATCTCACCAATCTATTCATTCAAAATAAATTTATTGAGTATATGCTATAAATAAAGTACAATTAGGAAAATGGGAAACTAGCCCTGGCTGATGTAGGTCAGTGGATTGAGTGCTAGCCTGTGAAACAAAGGATCGCCAGTTTTATTCCCACTCAGGGCACATGCCTGGGTTGCAGGCCAGGTCCTCAGTTGAGAGGCAACTACACGTTGATGTTTCTCTTCCTCTCTTTCTCCTTCCTTCTCCTCTCTCTAAAAAAGAAATAAATAAAATCTTCAAAGACCTTTGAAAAAAATCTTAAGTAAATAAGGAAAATAGGAAACTAAAAAGAGGGCTATTGGGTATTAAATAAGTGTGTGTTACTTCCTGAGCATTCTCTTTACTTGCATTATTTTATTTAGGTCTACATCTTTATATAATACTTATTATTCCTATTTTTGGCTGATGGGAAATCTGAAGTTCACAGTTAAAGTATTTTGCTTAGTATTACACAGTAAGTAGCAGAGCTAAGAGTTGAAGAATAATATGATGCAGCCCTCTCCTACCATCTGGAAACTACTTTACCTATTATTACTTATTCAACAAACTCCCTGTTTATTGTTAGTCATGATCAACACAACACTAAAAGAATAAAAACTAAACTACTAAAATTCTTACTCCATTATGGGTAATTCTTACCCTGTTATGGTAGGCAGAAAAGAGAAAATGACACAATATTGTGAAAGTCTAAACATAACAGAGTATAGTATTATTTTTTTAAACATTTAATTCCCATGTTTAAGAAAAAAATTGAGAAATGAAACCATCCAATGAGAGGGAGACTAGATAACAGAGGCCTAAAACCACTCATATAAGATGCTATTAAAGGATCGAACGATACTTATACTGACATCACAACTACAAACGTGAGAACTGGCAACGTGAAAAGATGTGCGGAATTGGGCTGACTTCTACTAATCTCAGCAACTTATAATGCTTTGATAGCATGACCTAATTACTTAACTCTTATATCACATTTTGACAACATTTTTATATTATGTTAATAAAAGAGTTAGAGTTACATTATTTATTTTGTTTAAATAATTGGTATTTTTCAATAAACATTAGTATCAAAGAAAACATATAGAAGAAACAAATTATAGCAGCAATGAAACAGGAAATATAGATCTTGTGTATAACAAAAGGATGATACAAGGATACTATGGACAACTCCACACACTTACACAATACAAAATAATTGAATAGATTTATAACTACTGAACTCAAAGTTTTAAAAGTCCTGAAAAATCTCCAGATTCCAATAGTCAAACTGGAGAATTCTACCAAATCTTTAAGACACATAAATCAGAGAGAAAGACTTAAAACTATCTCAATTTTCAGATGACTTGACTGTCTACATTGAAAAATCTAAGAAATGTCTTATAAAACACTGATGACTAATAAATGAGTCAACAAGGTCAAAGGACAGAAGATCAACATAAGAAATTAATTATGTTCATATACACTAGCAATCAACACAGAAACCAATATTTAAAATATAATACCATTTATAATCCCTCAAACAATAAAATACGTAGTTGTAAATCTTATGAAATATGAACAGTACTTTTATGCGGAAAACTACAAAACACTAATGAAATAAATCAAAGAAAATCTAAATAATGGAGATACATACTGTGCTCATGCATTGGAAGACTCAACATATTAAAGATGTGATTTTTCCCTAACTGCTATACATATTTAATGAAATTATCAAAGTTACATGACTTTTTGTAGCAATAAGCATGATTTATCTACAATTTATGTAGAAAGTCAAGGAACTAGAATAACTAAAACAATTTTGGAAAGAATAAATTAGGAGGAATCATTCTACCTGATTTCAAGGTTTGTTATATCATAGCTCTAGTTACCAAGACGGTGTGGTATCGGTGGGTAAATAGACACCTGGATCAATAGAACAGAAAGTAGAACTCAAAAATTGCTTCACTCAAGTACAACCAACTAATTTTGAAGAAAGTTGCAAAGACAGCTAAATGAAGGGAGGAGAATAATGAATTCCTGAAGCTTAGCCTGGTTTATTAATATGATACCTGACCTACTTTCTACCATAAGCCCCAAAAGAAAACAAAAGCCATTCACAGTCCATGGTTCTAGGAGACAAGGAGCTCTACAGTTTTCAGATAAGATCTTCTTTTCCTTTGTTTCTGTTCCAGGGCTTCTTAGATTAGAGGTGCCCAATGTTTACCAAATGAATAAATGAAGGGTAATGTCAGGAATTCAGTATTAGTCACAGAATGCTTGCTTAGATTTTATGTGTTTATTGACTAAGAACAAAATAATCGCCTAGGTTAGTGAGTGTTGGTGTCCAGGATGATGTAGCTAGTGTACTGTGGCCCTCCCACAGGGGCACTCTGTACTTTTAAGTTCATTTCTGCCACACTGAGCACAAATATGATACAATAAAATGTTTCAGATGGGACATCAAACTGGATATGGTAGACAACATATAATATAATCTTTTTACTGTGAGTAAAAAGTAATATATAGAGAGGAGGTCTGTCCAAAAAGTATCCATCCATGTACTATGAAAAGTAGAGACACTTGCTGAAGAAGATACAAGACACAAGAAACACTGTAAATAGGACAGTGACCCCTCAGGCCCCTTGAAAGTAGGTACCTTGGGACCTCACACAGCTCTCCCAGTGCCTCTTCCACCGTTCAGAACACTCCACAAAATCCTTCGTTGGAAATGCCAACAATTGCCTCGTCATATTTTCCTGAATCTCATCAATGGTCAGAAATGTCTTCCCTTTCAAAGGTGATTTTAGTTTTGGGAAAAGCCAGAAGTCACAGGGTGCCAAATCTGGGTTGTACGGGGGCAGAGCCACCTAGGTGATTTGATGTTTAGCCAAAATCTCTGCAGGCTGATGTGATGCATGAGTGGGCATGTCGTGTGATAAAGCTGCCAGTCACCAGTTGCCCACAGCTGTGACCATTTTTGTTATATTGCATCTCTTAACCAGTGAAGAACACTGAGGTAGTACTTCCTATTAACTGGCCTTGGGAGGTGGCTTGTGATGGACAACACATTCCCAGTGAAAAAACAGTTAACATGGTCTTGATCTTGCTGCTTCTCTGCTATGCCTTCTACAGGAATGAAGATCCAGACAACTTTCATTGGGGCTACTGGCCCTTCATTTCTGGATCACAGCCATAGATCCACGATTTGCCTCCAGTTATGGCCTTTCTGAGGAAATCTGGCTTATTGGTGGCAATTTGAGTCAAATCATTAGCAACTGCAGCACATTGTTCCTTTGGCTCTGGTAGCAAAAGCTGTGGAATGAATTTTACAACATATTTATGCCAAGATCCCATGTCAAAATCTTGAACACAGTAGTTTTAGAATTCCCAGATCAGCTTCTAGTTCTCACACTGCCAGTTGCTGATCTTTGTTGATTGCAGCCCATATGCATTCAACATTCTCAAGTGTTCTGCTTGTTGCAGACCTTCCAGAATGTGGATCACTTTCGACAGATTATTGACCATCTTCGAAGAATTTGTGCCACACTTTTATTTGTGCTGCATTCATTGCATCATCCCTAAAAGTCTTCTAAATCATCTAAACAGTTTCCACAGAGGAATGTTCAAGCTTAACACAAAATTCATTGCAGATTCATTGCTCTACTTTGCTCAGTCATTTTGAATGCAAGGGCAACACAGCACACATGTTCACTCAACAGTGTCTACCACCCCCACAGACTAGTACCGTGAAGTCATTGTTCACGCATGCACATTCCAGTACAATTTCCTTGGCTGACAGATTATACTGATGTCATACAGATCTATCTCCTTGTATTAAAGATAGCTAGACTTTCTCCAGACAGACCTTTTATGTCACAGCATCAAACCATAGCTGCCCTCCCCACAAAATTTTCTGTTTACTTGAAAATGAGAGAGTTCTGCTCTAACAAGTGAGAGAGGGCAGTTAGACTGTAAACAAATCATCTCAAAAAAGTAAGAATGCCCTGGCTGGTGTGGAAAATTGAAGCATCGCTGGTTCAATTCCCAGTCAGGGCACATGCCTGGATTACAGGTCAGCTCCCCAGGGGGGGTGCTTGAGAGGCAACCACTCATTGGTGTTTCTCTCTCTCTGTTTCTCCATCCCTTCTCCTTGTCTAGAAATGGATAAATAAATTATTTAAAAAAACATTAAAAGAAAAGTAAGAAAGCCCTGAAAAATAATTAAGTATGTAGCAAAATGTTAGCTGACCATTTATGGAAACCACATAACTAAACTTATGTAATCATTTCACAATGAATGTAAGTCAAATCATGTAGCATACCTTAAACTTACACATTGCTGTATGTTAATTATAAATCAATAAAATGGAAAAATAAATTAAATAAAATGAAAAGAATTTAAATGGAGATTTATTATTTTCTTCATTGTATTCTATATTTTATCATATCACTTGTCACCCTTTAATATACTCTATAATTTACTTTTTATACGTGTGTGTGTGTGTGTGCATGTGTAGAGATGGACTACATTTTCTGTTTCTAACTCAAGAGTCGGAGGAAAAGGATTTCTGTCTGCTCATTTGCTGATGAACAAACACTGCTTGCCACACAACTTCTCAATGAATGTATGTTGAGTTAATTTGATATTTCTGTCTTTTCTATTTCTCTTCATCATTCTTGACAGGGTTTTGAACACTTTATACATTTTTTCAAGTCCTCTCTATTTTGCATTTGTGTTCTATTCCATTAATTTGCATTATTAGCTAATTAGTTTCTAACATAAAGATTTAGTCTATGAGTTTTTTTCTAAGTATTCACTTACCTAAATCCCACAGAATTTTATGCATATTTCTTGTTTAAAACATTTTCTAATTTGATTGTGATTTTTTTATTGGAAGATGGGAAGAATGAATTACCAATTGTGTCTGTCTATCTCCTACCCAATGGAGATTTCTTTAGCTTGTGTCTCATAATTGGTTTCCAGTGAAATTCAAAAGAGATTATCTATGTTACTTTAATCCATTAAAATTATTTAAATTTTCTCAATGTTTAAGGATATACATTTTTTTATAAATGTCTGCAATTGGTAATACAGTGTTACATTTGCCCATTAGGTTCAGATTCCTTACCAATTAAGTTGATCAAATATCCAGCATCTTTACTAATCACAGTGATTTAAATTATTTTGTGTATGTCTGAGATACTCTCAATTGTGTATGAACTGTAAATATACTCATTAGAATGTAAACAAAAACATAAACATATTTGTTTTCCAAAGGAAACTCTATATCAATGGCAAATATATGTTCAAATTAGATTTTAGGGTTCTCGGATACAGAATTACTATCTTCTTTGATTATGTCCTATATTTTAGACATGATATTTATATTCTAAAGCAATAAATAACTTTCTAATTTTTCTGCTAGGTTTTGCTTTCAGAGTCTACAGAAATTAAAGCAGCAGTTACATTTGTTTGTAAAGGATATTTCCTTCTCTTTCACCAAAGATATTCTATGCCTTTAAAAATAGTTGAGTCTCTAAATTTTTTTCTTCAATTCCTACATGGCATATTTTTACCTAATGATATTTCAGAAGTTTTCTTAGAACTATGATACATGTTCAGCCTTCACTTAGAATTCACAAAACAAAAAAACAAACAAACAAACCCTCAAAACTGTAGAACTTAAGCTTAAATTCATGGTTGGTTGTCAGCCAAATTTCTGCAATCAGTTACTGTGGTGATTAATTTTCTTTTCTTTTTATATTTCTGAGTCTAATTAGAGATCAACGTTCACAGTGTACTCGGAATAAATAATAGCACTCTTAAGTCAGATAGATTTCAGCCCCTTATAACTAAAATATAACATTTAAGACCAATAAAATGAGATAAATTTTAAATACATAATAAAAATAAGCAACGCTATATAAAAAGAAGTCATACTCGTGTAATGAGAACCAGAATAAAAACATGGGTTACTTTTAGAGAGAGAGGCCAGGAGAGAGAGAGAGAGAGAAACATCGATGTGAGAGAGAAACCGGTTGACTCCTGCGTGTGCCCCAACCAGGGATAGAAGCCATAACCCTTCCGTGTATGGTGTGATGCTTCAACCAACTGCGTCAACCCAGCCAGGGCAAAAGTTCTCTTCTTTCTGTGTCATATCTGGAACTAATTCAGCTTTCTTATTCTAGTATTACTGACATAAGGAGACCCACTAAAAATTTGAAGTGATTCAGCAATCAGTTCACCATAAAGCATCTCTAGTATAAACTTCCCTTCCAGGGCTTATGATTAATTTTGTCTATATTTTCCATACAAAAGAACTGCCAAGACAGCAAATTTCAATACATTTCTGACCCTCTTAATAAGTCAACATACTTTTCCAAACACTCAGAGAGGATTCCTAGACATTTTCACATTAGAACATAAATACAAAAAGTTCAAGAAAAATTTAGACAGAACTAAATGAATACTTTAAGTACGAAAAAGATTTGATTAAATTATGTCTTAGAAAAGCAACACATTGGCAACATTACTACTTGAGTTTTATTTAAACTCAAGAGCATGTCTGCTCTGTTTGACCAATAAACTAATACATTTGTATGATATCTAAATGAAAATACCAATGGAAAATACATAAAAACATTTGATGCAAAAACAAATACATCAGAAAATACTAATAAGGTAGAGATAAATATTAAAATTAATACAAAATTTGAGATTAGCCAAACATTTTACTCAGTTCATATGATAATAATGGATATTATTTAAAAAGAATAAATAATTGAAGGAATAAATAGTCATATAAATAGGATTTGTGTAACTTGTTTTTTTAAGATTCAGTTTTCTACAGACATGGTTTGGTAGGTAGGCAAAGCAGTGATTCATAAGTCAAAGTGCATGGGTCCTGGGATCAACTCAGTAGACACCAGCTCGATGAACTTTGACAAAATCTTAACCACTATTGTCCATGACTCCATCTGCGCAAGGCACTAATAATATCTGGCCCACTCACCCCTCAGGGCTTCTGTGTATTCACTGGAGATTAACAGATAAAAGGGCTTTGAACCTTTAGAGTTCTGTATAAATGTGATCTCTTCTTATACTGAAGATATTCTTGACATTCCAGATTTGGTTTCAAGAGACAGAAAAAGATCAAACTAATATACTAGCTCAGAAAGTATTACTAGTATAGTGCAATACTTTATCAACCTTTATTTTGACAATTTGCATTCACCTCATTTGCAATGAAATGAGGCAACAACTGGACTGTATTGCATAATTTTACAGACTTACCTGAATGGGCACATATGGCCCATTTAGCTAAGGGTATTTTAATAGCTCTGTTTATTATGAGTCGATCTCCTACAATAATATTACATAGCTGATATGTGCCTCCTTTAGGAGGTCACTTTGTCTATTTTATGTCATATCTGGGTATTCATTTTTGGTTTTTAAACAAGTGATCAAATCTCAAAATTTACACAAAAGAATGACAACTCCCTGAAATGCATCAAAGCAAAGAGGTGTTAGCCCTGCAAGAACTGGTTCTGTTGGATGTTTTACTTGTCTTTTTTCTGAAATGTTTTTCACATGGAAAATACTTGTTTCCATTCTGTTTGTCTTTGAAGACACCTGTTTTCTAACTTATCTCCAGTTACTTCATATGCCAAACCATCAACTAGCTTTCAATGAATTCTGGTTCTAAATTAAGCACTGAGAGAAAGTAATGCATTTTAATAGTCAAATAACCCTCCCAGCCCTAGGGCTGAGCTGTATATGTACTCTGTACGTGTCAGCAATTTACACACCACATTGAGTAAGGCAGTGGGGGATAAAGGAAAAAGTAAGGAAACACTTTCACTTACTGCAAATGACGGTAGTACCATCTGAATCATCAGCACAATTATTCACAAAATCACACAATGCAGTGCTTGTCCTGTGCAATGCAGTGCTTGTTAGCATATATATGCATTCTTGAGCAGTACACTTCCTGTCTGGGCTGAGGAATGGAGTATAATCTTGAATGGAAATGTCATCCACTGCTACATCCCACACGTAATGGACACTGTGTTTTGCCCTGAAGACAATCTAAAGAGAGAAAGAGATAATAGAGCTAGAGCTACAGCTAGAGCTAGAGGTGGAAGGAAGAAAAGATGGAAGGGAAAGAGGGAGCGAAGGAGGGAGGGAGGGAGGGAAGAAAGGAAAGAAAGAAAGAAAACCAGTGTCAGTTGAGCTGTCCATCAAGAATTCAAAACTTGGAGCAACCACTAAATATAGGACATTAGAGTCAAATCTGATAAAAATGCTTCATAAGGAAACTGACTCAGGAAGCTTGAGGGTCATTTAGATCTGCACCATGCTCAACATCTAAGAATGTGGGAGTGGCAATGCCACCACCTCTTATCTAGATTTATGGGACAGGTGGCCTAGAAAACTGGCAGGAGTCACCAACCCACCACTGCTGCCTCTGCAGCTCTCAGATCCCAAATGAGACCCCTGTATTTCTAGAGCCCCAGCACACGTGGAGGCAGGAGGCCAGTCCAGTGGTGGGATGAACCAAGAAAAAGAAGATGCAAGCACATCCTTGACTCTATTTTGCCCAATTTTTACCCTTTTCCTGTTCTGTCCACCCCAAGTATTTAAAAGCAAAACATTACCAAACCTCAACACCATGAGTCTTTTTTTAATTGGCCACATCTTTGGAACTGATATTATTTTGATTTACCTTTGCTTAATATATGTGATGAATGCAACTCTCACGTGCATTGTTGTTTGGCAGTGAGCTCCCACTGATGTGGACTCCCACTGAGTCAGAGGTGATGGAAAGTAACAGGAGTCAGTAAATTGGTCAGGAAGGCTACCTTCCCCTTGTGACGTCACTGCTGCCTGGAATAATAATAAACACAGTTTCATAGAATATAAAACGTTACAAATCATTTAGAGTCAGGTTTCTAAGTGAAACTAATTCAGAGTCTCTCTGCAGGCTAAACATGTGTTTGTGTGTTAATGTAAGAAATACTCATTTTAAAGTAGACTTAGAACAATTAGAAATGAGTTAACGAGAAATTTCGGAGTTACTTCAGTGATATTACTCAAAATAGTTTTTGGGATAAACCTCCCAAACATCTTTTGACCAAATTTATAGCATTATTTTTCTTGAAATACTTCATTATAATTTTTTAATATGTTATGTTCCCATACTACTGTGTGAAAAGCTGGATGATTTTCTTTGAACGTGAGTGGAAACTCATGTGCCACCCATTATAAAAAAATAAATAAAAACACAATTTGTATGTAAATTCCTATGTCAAATTTACGTAACAGGGATAAATGATTGTTTTTCATAGCAAATGTGCCAAAAATAAATTTAGAGAATTTATGAAGAGTTTGGAAGTGATTCAAAAGAGATGAAACTGGAAAAAATAATGAGTACAACTTTCTTATAAGGTAAATTGAATCCTAGAAAAACAGTGATACACAAACTGAACAACAGACATGTAAACATTTAAATACGAGATGCAATGCACTGTGAATAAGAAATCAGAAACTTCGGTGGTGTTATAATATGTTAATACTCTTAATAAATTTTATAAATTTATTTTTGGCACATTTGTTATGAAGAACAACACTTTATCCTTGTTATCCAAAGGAGACTCACGGGCATGGACAGTGTGGGGGACTGACTGTGGGAGTGGGGGGCAGGGTAGAGGAGAGCAATGGGGAAGAAGGCAGGAGAACTGTAATTGTACAACAATTTAAAAAATAAAATAAAATCAACAAACATTAAAAAAAGATTCCATAGACTCTGATATTAAATGTGATTGAACTTTTTTAAGAGAGTAATTATGATATTTTTCCCCCAGCAGAATAAACCCCAGGTCAATTATTTTGTAAAATTTGGAAGACAATAGAGCACAGCAGCTAGATTATGGATTTGTAGATGACTCACCTGTGTTAAAGCTGGTAGTTATTCCTGTACTCTAATCTATAAAATGATGACAAGAATAGTATGTACCTTCTACAGTCTTTGTGAAAACTGAAGGAATAAGTATTTTTTAATTCATAGAACAGTACTTAGCACTTAGTAAGCATTAAGTATGGGATTGCTGCAGTTATAAAAATTATTATAATTAAAGATTCTATTTAAATTTACAGGTTCCCACATAAAACTCTGAAAACCACCTAGTGCTGACTCAGCATACAATTTCTAAAAATATCTTTTACTCTGGGGCCAGAGCCATTCTCTTTCTGAGACTTAAAGGGCATGGCATTGCAAACATGCAAGAATCACAGATGGTATGCCAACTCATCACTCTAGCTCCACTGCATAACACTTTGCTTTGCACGTAGTAGGTGCTTAGTAAGTTTTTACTGAAAGAATGAGTGGCTCACATTTTGAAAGAGACATAAGCAACATGGGCATATTTCTCTTCCATCAAATTTCAATGTGAAAAATTAAAGTTTGGAAGTCTACATTAGTAATTTATTCATCCTGCTTTAAATCCCCATTTTATGTTATTTTGCAGGATGTTACTATACAAATACTCTACTTACACAAAACTAGTTAAGATTTCATTTCCTCCAGTGAAAGCCTATGTGTAGCAGCAGCAAAACCTTCTACCTGTTGTTGTTGAGGGTTCTTCCTGCCTCAGGTAGAGATCTTGGAGTTTGAACAGGCAGACTTCTTTTAATAATAAATTTGATATTGTGCAAAGCCATTAAATTCCTGTCCAATACTTACTTCTTCAGGCTGAACTTATTTCTTATTCATTTCCTAAATTATCTACAAATAATTTGGGCTATCTACAAATAGCCCCATAAGAAAACTGGATTCTAGTGAGAGGCCAAAAATGTATGACATATATTACCTATCACTTCAAAAACATTGGGGATAGTGCTTTCTCTGTGCCTACAGAGAGAAAGCACTGTGTGTAGCCTGTGTTCCTCTGGAGCTGAGAGGGGCTGGTCCATCAGACAGAGCATGTGATCGTTACTGAGCAGCACACAGCACACAGACGCGGATACTGAGTATTCATGGCAGAACTGGCTACTTCTGCTGCACATACAGAGGGCTGGAAAGGTAATAATTAGCAAATATGTCCTTTTTCTAGAGATAAGATCTCCTAAATTCATAGAATTAAGTCCTGTAGTCTTAAGACTAATAGATACTTGTCTCATTTTCTAAGAAAATCCCCTTTCTGCCAAAAAAGTTTTAAACCATAAACACATCCATGGAGCTCTTGTTTTCTTGATAATCCATATCAAATATATTGACACATAGCTATATTTTCTTTACACACTTTAACCCTGTTCTCTTTTTTAATTGTTACATACACATAGGTCTTATCCTCCTAATATTATTATAATCTATGTGAAGAGAAATACATCACACAATGTTCTTTCTCCTCAAAAATGTTTTAGAATTAAGTACATCTATTATCTCTAGTAAAGTTCAACAATATAATCTGTTTCTTAAAATCTTTCCTTTTAATCAAGTTTTCAATAAATAAATTAATGTGATTACAGTCTCTGGGGATATATTTATGAAATAGAGGGAGGTGTTCTTTATATATGGGACAGTGATTGTAGAAGGATGGATAGTTATCATTAAAATTAAATGTCCCTTGAAGCATGGTTATCTAAATGGAAGAAATTAGAACATTCTGGCATTATAAATTCCCATGGAAAATTATATATTCATACAACATATCAGAAATGGAATAAGAGGACAAGACTATGATGGAGAAAATAAAGAGTAAAGAAAAAATCAACAAATCTCCTTTATTGCCCAAGTGTTTGGATTACAAACCTGTATTTGTGAATGAACGCCTAAAAACACTTCTTTTTTCCACTGTGCACCTTGCTCTCTGCTTTGAGCCCACAGTTTAGAAGTAACATTGTCCTTCTTGCTAAGTACCTACAGAGAGAAGTCAGGTAAAAAAGTGCTGGAATATTCTGTCTTGATAAATTTTAAATATGTAAAATTTTTTCAGTTTTTAAAAAAAATTTAATATGAACATCAAATCTCTGAGACAAAGTTGAAACATTTTTCATTAGATGTCTTTGTTTTCTATTCTACACAGCACTGGGTTTCCAGGGTACCTCACAAGGTTTGCGTAATAAAAATGAGCATGGATATCTGTCAGCCAAGTTCAAATGTATCATTTAATTAAGAACTCTACATTAACTTTTTGAAAATCTAACAGCAGTAGCCCTGGCAAGATACAGCACCATCCTAATACACTAAGGTTGTGGGTTCAATCCCTGGTCAGGATATATATAAGAAAAAAAAACAATGAATGCATAAATAAGTAGAACAAAAAATTGATGTGTCTCTCCCTTCCTCTGCCTCTCTTTAAAAAATCAATAAATAAAGAAAATTTTAAATAAAAAGTAAAAACATGACAGAAGTAACAATTAGAATTTTATATATTGAATAATACCCACTTAGTTTAATAAAAAGCACAAATTATTCCCTAAAACACTCTGTTGAGAATGATCTTCCTCCTTTGCTTGGGTCCAGTGGGGACAGTGATGGCGGCATGGAAGGAGTGCCTGTGTGGGTGATAAGGTCTCCCCACCCAACAGCCTTGAAACTGCAAACTCTCATCAACACTGTGTCCACATTCTAAGGGAAATTCAGATCAGTCTCAGCAGACAAATGACCGTGGCTCTTCCTTTAGAATGATACAAAATGGGCCATCAAGAGACTAACAGAAGAGCATTAGGAAAAGCAGATACTCTGCATTTTAAAATAATGGACTTAGATGCTCTACTTAATTATTTCACAATACTTTTTAAAAATACAATGTATACAAATCAAAGAATTATTCAGGTGAAGGCTTTGTGATGTTTTTGACTTTTTAAAGTGAAGGTAACTTTTAGTGGTTTCATTACCTATTTTTTAAAAATTAAGTACAAATGGCTGCTTTTATAGTGGTACGGTCTTAATGTACTAAATAATATGTGGCTAGCAAAAAGACCACCAAGTTCTTTGTCTATAAGATTCAGCAGAAAATCAAAGTCAAGACAATATCATTTTTCAAAAAAATAAAAATCAGTTTTGATGGATACCAGAAAGAATATATGGGGAGGAGATTTTCTTTGTATGAATATTACTCTGTATACAAATCACTAAGGAAAAATGTGTTTATGCAACATATTCATTCAACATTCAGTGTTTTTTAGCCATATAGAAAAAGAAAAACCATGTCTTACTGTTTTAACTATTTGATAAATATGAATAAAATTTTAATATTATTTTATAATTTTTAATCTAAACAATATAAAATGTTACCTGAAAAACTGAAAGCACATTTTAGATAATTAATCTCAATTATAAGATGTACTGGGAAAACAATTCTCATTTTTCTAACAGAAACACTGCAGTAAATTGTATTGATTGTTTTGCCTAAAGTTATTTTTTGGAAGTCAGTGTAAAATAAATGATAAATTGCAACTTCGATCCACATGACAATTGAATGCTCTCAGATTACTAAACACACACACTTACATATACACGAACAAGTTTGCTTTTAAATTGTTTTTGGTAAGAAGTTGCATCTATAATAAAGAAGACAATTCTTCCAAAATTCACTCTACAAATTTAATGTTTCAATCAAAAACAGCATTTTTGAAATAATACATGTAATCTCAAAATTTATTTGGAAAAATAAGTATTTAACAGGGCTAGGAAAACCCTAGATTAGGACAGTAATAAAATTATAGTAATTAAAGTTGCAATCAAGTTACTGGGAAAGTAGTTAGGCAGCTGGCTTACATTATATTTCTCTATCTTTACAGGGGGACAAAGACAGCAGGGGCCCTGGCCAGTGTGGCTGAGTTGGTTAGGCACTGTCCAGCAAAGCAGTAGGTCACCAGTCCAGCTCCTGGTCAGCGCACATGCCAGGGCTGTGGGTTCAGTCCCAGGTTGGGGCACCAATAGCAGAAACAACTGATCCATGTTTCTCTCCCTCTCTTTCCCCCTCCCTCCCCCTCTGTCTAAACATGAATAAATACAATCTTTCTTTGGAAGAGCATGGGACTGAGGAATCAGACATACCTAGGACCTTGTAACCTTGAACAAGTAAATTTTTAACAAGATAGAAAGAAAGCAGGTAGTCCAAGCATAATCTCTTTGCAAATATGCTAAACATAAATTTCTTTCTAAATAAATTAATGGTATTTCACAGGGGGACAGTCCTTATCTATGGCTTCTTTTAGTGAGATATCCCTGATTTCAAACTGCTCATGGTAAACAATTCTGAAATTCTGGAATTTATTTTTTCTAACACAACTTCCTAGGAAATGTTATATAAGCTATGAAACGGAGTATAAATGGAGATGCTTCAAAAAACTGAGTTGGCTTCTTCCATTTTATACATTACTTACTAGCTGTATATTATATAAGCATTTCCAATATACATAGTAGGATAGGATCTAAAGCTGTACATTCAGATTCCAGGACTTCTCTCTGGTTTGTCTGTACAACCTAGTATTCTAAAAGATGCCAGGATCCAGGGGAGAAATACTGAACTCCAAGGATGGAACCAGATAAAAATACAATGAGTCTGGAACATCATTTTTGGCCAGAAAGAAAGAAAATACGCAAAGATTGACGGAGCTGGTCAAAGAAACATACAAGTCAGCTTAAAGAATCTCCTACGACCAAATCTGGGGCAGTGAATGCAATAGGAATGTATGAATCCACACGGGTATATGCCAATAAATGGGTTAAAAATGGATCAGTAAATGGAGGAAAAATTTTTTTACAAAATAACCAGAAGGAAGGTGGGAGGGGATAATGGGGGGAAAGGAGGAAGGGTTTTCAGGAACAAGTATAAAGGACACATAGACAAAACCAAGGGGGAGTGGATCAGGGGAGGGAGGTGGGGATGGCTGGGCTGGAGGGTAGTAGTGGGGGGAAAATACAGATAACTGTATTGAACAACAATAAAATAATTAAGAAATAAATCAATAAATAAAAGAATGATAAAACTGCAATTAGGTAATCATCCTAGTAAAATTTCATTAAAAGTACAAAAGGATGCAAAAGCTAGTGGGTAAAATTGAGTTGAGGTCAGGATTTTACAAACCCTCAAAATATCTCTTCATAAAATATTAATTGATGACAAAGGAAACAAAAGTACAGAGATTCATGACACCATGTCCCAACCAATGACATGCAATTTTAAAAAACAAGCAATACTGGTGATGTTACAGAAAGAGAAAAACTTAACGTTCAACTAATCCAAATTTGGGAATATTATAAAATAATTGAATTACAATTTTTTAAATGTAGGTGTCATAAAATTTTGGGAAAGATAAAGAAATCATTGCAACTTGGTAAACGCCACAAAGTAGCAGCCAGGTGTGATATGTGAGTCTGCACTAAACTGACTTTTTTATGAAAAGTGTAACTGGGCCAGTGGGCCAAGAATAAGATCTCTGAGGGAGGGCATATTGCTGCCTTTGAGATTCTTGCAAGCTTTTGTGAATTTGAAACAATGTATTTTTTACAAAGAACAATTTGGAAAAGACTGCTGGAGAATGAGCACCACTACCAGCAAAACAGTGTGCAAAATGCACATTCAGTTTTCACTGGAGTGTGAACAGTCATTTGCACTGTTCTCAGAATATTGATACTGAAACCTACATGAAACATTTCAAGTATAAAACTGTATTGCACAGAAGCTATAATTTCATAAGCTATATGGTTCTGCTCACAGGTAATAATCATAAATTTAATAGTTAAAAATATATGTTCTACTAGCCATTCAGATCCAATTCTGCTAAAGCATTTTTCCAATCATACCATATTAAGACTAGCAAAGTGTTGATACTTGCCCACTTTCATTTATTAGATTATATTTTCACAGTGCTAAATTATGCACTATGAATTTTGATATGAAATTTGTTATAAAATTCAGAAAATGCAACATTCTAAGCCGAAGAATACCTGGAGATGACCAACAGAGGCACCGTTCACTTGAGCCCCGAAGACCAGGGTACATTTTGGTCCCATGCGTGAAATCACAGGAGTGAGGATGTCAGCCATGTCACCTAATTCTCCATTGGAGCTATCAGCCTATGGGTACCAGCCATCTGTGGTAGTTCTTGGAAAATAATGAGGTATTTATTAAAAAAAATAATAAATAAAACAAATAAATAAAATAAAATAAATAAATAATAATGATAAAACAGTTTGTCATTGATCATATCTTATCATTCTATAATTTTTCCTAAAACTATAACAATGTGTTATAGCATAATGATAACTCATAACCTTCAGAAGAAACCTTCTTCTGTTTTGATTTTGAATCCATGTATCAGTTGGTACAATGTGTACAAATTATTGTGAATTGCCAGCTCTAATCTGTAATAACTTGGTTGACTTATTTTTATAATGATACTACCAATACTCTGATTAGATTTGCAGAGCTTATTTTCATGGGGGTAAAATGAGACCCTGAAGCCCCAAATACCTTAGGAAGAAGCACTAAACAAGAATATGTGTGTGTGTGTGTGTGTGTGTGTGTGTGTGTGTGTGTGTATGAATATACATACAAATAAATAAAGTATAAAAGCAGAAAGGAAGCTGGCCGAGGGTTCTGCTCATAGGTCTAAAAGGATCCAGGTTCAAATTTATTCTCTATTCATTTAGGTCAGTTTTACTTAAACATATTTTTATAAGCTGGTAGACAATTTTTAGTGTATTTTCTCTCCTAGCTCCAAATGAAAGAGAAAAATAATGATGGAAACAATTAAATATCAATGTAATCTTGCCATACAGGACAGAGTTTATACCTCCACTTTAATTACCAATTCAAAAAAAGAAAATAAAATGTTAAAGACATTTTAGGTAACCCACAGCTTTTTAAAATTAAATTAATTGGGATGGCATTGGTTAATAATATTATAGAGGTTTCAAGTGTATATTTCTACGACACATTCCTCACAATTTGGGCATTCTGGTACTCTTTCTTTTGATTAATTAGATTTTTTACTATTTTCTTGTGTAAATACGATATTTGATTGTACAGAGTTTAAACTTGCTAGTTATTAAAACCATTTTATTCTAAAAGTTGTATAATGTGAGCAAAGAAAGGTGAACCATGAATAGCAAATGGAGAGAAAGACGGAAGTGCTCATTCGGTCACCATGTACTTGCTGGGAGGAGCCTGCCAGTCGTTCCCGTCCAGGGCACTGGGAACATGAGTGCCAGCAAATGACACACAGGGCCTGGCCTCTGGCCTCGTCATTCACTGGGTGGTCGAAGCTTAGGTAGGTTATGTAAACTCTAAGAACACATTCGTTTCTTCATTTGTAAAATGGAATAGTTCCGTGTGTGGTCTTAGCAGAAATTAGAAATAAAATAAATGGAACAGACGATGCAGCATCTGCCATATCTTATATGCTTAATAAACGGTAGCTGTCACTTGTGGTTATGTCTCTGTCATTAGTTACTGCTGACATAGTAAAGGGCTTAGTGTCCTGCAAACCATAGAAGGCATGTATCGTCACTGTCACAGTTCTGGCACTGATCAAAGCATCTAGTCCATGGTTCAACAGGAGGTACCTGTATTAGTTTCCTGGAAAGTACACAATAAAAATAATAGTAACTTTTAACTTTCCCAATCCATTATAACTCAAGAAAATTCAGTCACAAGAATAAATATAAAATAAACTGTTAAAACAAGTTCTTTTAATTATATCTCCCTGAAATAGCTCCTCATCTACAAGGAGAAGAAGGGAGACATAACAAAACATCAACTTGAAAGTTTCAAACAACAGAACTGCATCTGTGTGTTTACACAGTGCTATGAGCAAGTTTCCAGCACAGCAGTATGTCTTAAATGAGGGGGTGCCCCTCCAAAAACAGAATTATCTTCTGTAGGTGGGCCCCTTGTTGTCACGCTTCCCCCAATAGGTGAGTTTCTAGGAACTCAACAATGGGCATTGTTGTGAGAGGCTACATTTGGCGTCAGTGAATTTTTCTGAAGACTGTTTCAAAGCATTTGCCCATTTCATGATGGATGATTTATGAGTGCACCTGCCCGCACTGTGTTGAGTGTTGAGCAGCGTTTGACCAAAAACGGCATGGCCCTGCATGCCCCACCCTCCCTATTCACTGATCTCACCATGAAGTGAGCAACTTCTCTTTTGTTCCCCTTGATGAAAAAAAGTCTCGAAGGGAAACATTTTACTGAGGTGGAAGAGGTGAAACAGAAAACAGCAGAAGTGCTAAAAGGCCTCAAAATTGACAAATTCAAAAACTGTTTGAGCAGTGGAAAAAACCTGTCGATAGGTGTATGGCATCAAATGGAGAGTACTTTGAAGGTGACTGAAGTTCAAACATGTAAGAATATAAATACGCAATTAGTTATAAATAAATCCTGTTTTTATGGGTCCCCCCTCGTCTGCATTAAGTCGGGGCACATGATGTATGTTTGATTCTTAATGGAAAAATGAAGAATCACAAAAACACTTGCCTGTATCTAGGATGAGATTACTCAACCATGTACCTGCAAAGAAAATCAACTCCCCTCCTACACATAAAATGCATACAGCTGTAATGATCACACCTAACTGTGCTGTCACCCATAAAATACCAGCATTGCTCTACCAGCCTTCAAACTGGCTTTTGCCACACAAAGCATAAAGTATGATGTTTTATAAAAACACTTCTTTTTTAATGAAATATATCATAAACCACATAGTAGTAAAGCTTTAAAGAAAGTAGTGTTATCCACCCACATGTGGCAAATGCAAAGAGCCCAGGTGATGGTGAACAAATCCCTAAGAAGTCATTATAAATAAGAGAATGGTTTGAAGTCCATGCTATTTTAAAGAAAATCTAGGTCTCATCAGCAATCAATTTCTAAGTCTTACCATTATACAATTAAAATATTATCCCTCCCCATTTGAGAATCTCCTGGGTGTTTACACTAATTAAAATAATAAGAAAAATTGCATGGAAAAATTAAAATATTTTTAAGTTAGGTCAATTGGCCTTTGATCTTGTAAATATACCAAACGAGAGATATATTCTCCAGTCTTATTCTTTAGGTTGAGATATACCTTTTGGTTCATTATAATATTGCAGGCCATTTTAACATAACTGATGAAATTATCTACAAAGAGTTGTTGTAAACTTTATTAGCTTTACGAATAGCAGAAATACAAAGTGTTCAATAGCACAGTTCTAATAGTCTTGCATAAGTAGTGAACCACTCTAGTGATGAGGATGGCTCCCCGCCTCTCCCACTGAACTCGGCTGTGTGTGACGAAGGAAGTCCCTGACCCACCAGGTGCCGGAGTGGGATTCTGGAGCCAGAGCCAAGTTCTGGTGTGGTGTTTTTAGAATATAAATCAAGGAAAAATAAACTTTCTTCCATGAATGCCAAATCTCCTTCCTAGCTGACTCTCCAAGGTTTGAAACTAGTTCTGTTTGACTCAAAAATTCTATTTGACCTTATTGATCTTTTCTAAAATGATGTTCTGACTCTGCCATCCTGCTGAGAAATCTTCGCTACATTTTTCCTGACTCAAAGTGAGATTCTGGAGCTGAACTACATGTTGGTAAATAAGAAGCTTCAGTAAATTCTACATTGATTCACTACATTACACTATGCAGATCAACTGACTTTTTCAGATCAGACTTTATTGATGAAGGAAGCAGTGAATTAATTTGCATTCTAGTGCGAACTCTTTATCTAGTCATGTGTTTGTAACTGACAATCCACATATTGGCAGTTCATTGGTGCATAACTAGGGTCAGAGGATGTCTTCTATAAGGCCATACAGTAAATATTTTAGGCTTTGTGGACCACATGGTCTCTGTTACAATGATTCAACTCTGTCTTTTTAGCATAAAAACATCCATGGACTGCTTAAATGAAAGGTTATATCCATGTTCCTATAAAAACTATATTTACAAAAACAGCCATCAGGCCATAGTTTGCTCACTGCTGTTCTGTGGAGAAAGTCTCATCTCATTGGGATCTGAGGAGCAACTTTCTGTCTAAATGTCTGGTTTAAACTTTAATACACTACCTAACTCAGACACCCAGATTTATACTCATTGAGTATGCTCATGCAACTACTCTAATACATCATGTACTTTCATTTTTTTCTGTCTCCCTTATACCAGTGTTTCTTCTGGGCATACTAATAACCCTGTTCTCCGTCTTTCCTCCACATTATCTGATTTATCCTCCACAGCATATTTCAAAAATACTCTCACTTCCAAGCCTTCTTAGAATTCCTAGACTCAAAATTCCTTAATTCAAACCTCCTCACTAAAAATTTCATAGCATTCATATAAAACTTTAAAAATATTTTCATATTAGCTTTTAATTCATTGAATATGAAGCTATATGCTCCACTAGATTATAAACACATCAAGGCACATATTTTAACTAGTGTATCATAGTATGTACTGCACCTTGTAAAGTGGTCTAAACTTAAATGATAATACACATTTCCTGTATCTGTTGCTAAATAAAAGTAGTATAAAATTCCTTCTTTTTGACATCAAAATTCTCCTTTACAAATGCAAGGTATGTAATTTCTTTTTTTTTAAAAAAAGGACTTACAATTTTAGCAGAGTGCTTTTGGATTTTTATTTCTAGCCTCATGAAAAAAAAATGAAGTGACGAACATCTGTTGAAATTTTATATAATTACCTGGGGGATTTACCAGCTCAAAATTCAATAACTAAAGTACCAAAGCCAACTATTTTAATCAGGCGCACCCTCAGTTCCCATTTCAGTATTATATGACATTCACTGGAAAACGATTTTTGGTGAGGCAAGTAGAAAAACATTTTAAAAACTAACTTAAAAATTTAAAGTCTAAGAAATTAAACAATGCAGCTGTATTTATGTATCTTCTAATTCCAAAACAGGATTTTAAAAAGTTCACTAACCTAAGTATATTCTTAATAAAATGGATTTTAAGCCAAAAAAGCACTAGCTTTTAAGATGCATAAAGTAAAATACTGCAGGTTTTTAGATCAGTCTTTAAATTAGGGAAAATTAAATAACTGTTTGTCATTAGACACTCACGGCAAACCTGAGAAAGCAGGGTTGGAACCAGTACGACTTCACAGATGAGATAGCTAAAAGTAAATAGTTCGTCAGTGGTAATTCCCTTGATGGGTGCTGAAGCCAGGACCAGACTTAGATCCATCTCCCACGTTTCACATTCTAAAGGAGTTGTCCTCTCAGAGTGCTGTCTGAACCAGCAACATCACCTGGGAACTTGTTTAAAATGCAAATTCTTGGACCCTGTCTCAGTGGGACCTACTGAATAAAACTCTGGGGAAGAGCTCAGCAATTTGTTTAGCAAATTCTCCAGCTTATTCTGTGCCGGTGAAATTTTGAAACTCACTGTCCCAAACCACTTCTAATAAAAGTTAAAATGTCATTTATAATTCCAAGTTGCTAAGTTAAAATGCCAATCCAAAAAAAAATCTAGAAAAATAGATACTCAAGCATTAATTTTTCCTTTTCGAAGTGAACACTCTAGGAAAAACAAATAACTATAAGATTAAAACAAAATTGTGACATGATTTTAAAACAACTTATTTTCTACTGTATACTGTATAGAACATAGGTCTGATTTTCTAGGGAAAAAAACAAAAAAGGAAGAAAAAGCTAGTTGGGAAGTATATAGGTTGGAATTCTCAGTCAAATGTATTTGAGAAACACAATACATAACATTTACACACACACAAATTTTTTGTGTAAATAGCTCGTCAGGAGTATTATAAGCAATACTCTGTCATGTTGTAAGCACTCAGTAAATATTTGTCGAGTGAATAGAACAAAATTAAAGACTTACTTTTGAGAATCATTAGATAATTAATACCTTCTAATAAAACTTTTTGACCTAGACTTCAAAATATATCAGAAAAAGCTATCAGAGATAAAAGGCATTGTAAAATGATGTAGCGGTGAATAGTCCAAGATGACATAACAATTCTTAATGTACATGGGCCTAACAACAGAGTGGCAAACCAAGTGAAGTCAAACCAAGAGAGAATTAGAGTTACTCGCTATCTTAGTTAGAAACTTCAACACTCCTCTGTCAGAAATGCACATACCCAGCACGCCAAAGATCAGTAAGGGCATGGCTGAGCAACGCCTTATCAGTCAACTGCATGCAGTTGTTTCTACAGACTACTTCATTCAACAACAGCGGACTACACACTTGTCTCAAGTTTATGGAAAACATTCACATCTAATGAGGAATATTAGCCAAAATACACAAGGAATTCTTAAAACTCAACAATAAAAAACTCAAGTAATTTGGCCCATTTCTCAGCCCAATTAAGAAATGGGCCAAAGACTTAAATAGACACCTCGCCAAAAAATATATGCAGATGGCAAATAAGCACAAGAACATATGCTCCATATAGTGTGTTATCAGGGAAATGCAAACTCAATGAAATACCACTGCACACCTATCTGAGTGACCAAAATCTAAAGCTGGAGAGAACGCAGAGGAACAGTCAGTCTCATTCATTGCGGGTGGGAATGCAATATGGTACTGCCACTGTGGAAGACAATTTGGTGGTTTCTTACAAAACTAAACATACTCTTACCATGTGATCCAGAAATCTCACTCCTTAGTGTTTACCTAAAAGAGATGAACACTTATGTCCACACAAAAACCTGCAAATGGATGTTCATAGCAACTTTATTCATAAAATGAATAATCTCCCAGACATTAAAAAATTGGATATTATTCAATGCTAAAAATAAATGAACTATCAAGCCATGAAAAGACACTTGGGAACTTTAAATGCATATTACTAAGTCAAAGAAGCCAATTTAAAAGGCTATATACTGCATGATTTCAACCACATGACATTTTGGAAAAGACAAAACTGAAGACAGTAAAAGGTCAGTAGTCACCAGGGTTGTGTGGATGCAGTGAGGATAAACAGGAAGAGCACAGAAGACTTTTAGAGCAATGAAAATACTCCATGTAACACCATAATGATGGATAGATGCCGTTATACATTTGTCCAAACTCATTTAATGTATTACATCAAGAGTGAGCCATGATGTAAAATATGGATGTGGGGTGTTCCGATGTGTCATTGCAGGCTCATCAATTGTTGCAGATGTCCCAGGATTCATTCTAGAGAATGAAGCAGGGCTCACCTAGCACATAAGGGAAGGATTTATAGACATGGAGGCTGACACACATTACAAACAGAAATAAGGTGTAAAGCACCAAAATGCTTAATAACTTTTAATCTGTTACACAAATGATATAGTCATTACTTTATTATTCAATATCAGACAAAATAAGTTAAACAAGAATTCTTTTTTTTTAGATTTTATTTATTTATCTTTAGAGGGGAAGGGAGGGAGAGAGGGAGAGAAATATCAATGTGTGGGTGCCTCTTGTGCATCCCCTGCTGGGAACTGGATTGCAACCCAGGCATGTGCCCTGACTGGGAATCGAACCACAATCCTTTGGTTCACAAACCTGTGCTCAATCCACTGAGCTACACCAGCCAGGGCAACAAGAATTCTTAATATGTCCTGAAACAATATGGGCCAGCCATGTTTGTAGTAAATACATTTATGTAGTAAGACTTTTAATCTTAAACATCATATACATACATATATCCTCAAATCCCCTCCAATTTGCTTGGTATAGCTTACCAGTATTATTACTTTCTGTAGGTTCCATGACATGAAACAGATTGAGAAGCACAGCTGTATTCAAGCCTCCTTTCCTATTTATTTGCTAGTAAATTAAGTTGTAGAAATATAGGAACAGAAAGGAGGCTGGGAGTGACTAGAAGTCCATTCCTCAGTCTCAGAAACATAGTATCTGTCATGGAGAGACAACTTCTCTGAGATATCTTCCTTTGAAAAGCAGTTTTCTCATTCTGTAATCTAAAAGGGTAAGACTGCTGCTGTGGGGGGCAAAACAAATCAAGGGAGCAGTCTGTGTAAATGGAAAAGAGCCTTGTCAGATGTAAACGACAATGCAAATATGCAAATGAGTCAAGGTTTTCCAATCAGATTCTTCTCCTTTAATATTACCTATTATCAGGGTCTAAAAAAAATTAAGGTGTACTACACTCAAAACTAAAATGATTCCTATTTGATTATTCTTTCCAGATGTTGCAGGCAATGCTGCCTTGAGATTTTAAATACTCCCACATTTGCACCATTTTTTTAAAAGCCACTCTCAACTGAACTAGAAGTTAAATTAGTAATAGAGCGCGAGTACGTACGGGCTATGATGTCTAAAATTATCTACTAAGCTGACCTTCAAATGAATACATTTGAGAGCAGATGAGTTGGTTCTAGCTCTCAACCTCCTTACAACCACATGTGAATGAGGAGATTCTGTGGTGTCACTACTTCCCTGTGCTTTGCCACCAAAGCTCAGTATCAGCATTTTCATGCCTTGTACACTCGGCTAAGTATGATCACGGCACATCGTTCTTTGACCTTCACATTATTCTACAGCTTTGCTCATCAGCTGTGATTGGTTATTTATAGCATCACTGGTCTCTGACGGGAAGGTCAATTGAAATTCTGAATGCATAAAAAAAGTAGATCATGTTAGAAGTATTTTAAAGCATAAACGAACACTGCCACAGTGTTTTGCGGCAGTGTTTGTTTTTCCAATGATGTGAGTACAAAATGTCAGAACGAGGACATATGCGAAGGCAGTCCTGGTAATGAAATGGAAATGGTGCAAGCTCCAACAGTTAAGTACTGCTAAAGGAAACTCTTTTTTTGATCTGAACATGAACAGTAAAATGGCCTGGTCCAGGGTAATTTAGCAGTAGGTTTCTCCTTCATACAAAGCCTACCATGTGCTTTCATTTCACACCAGGCTTTGAAATATGCTGCTTCTATTGTCTGGAATTACTGGGTGTTCATATGCACATGTCTTAGAAAAATTTTTGGTAAAACTTAAATTATTGAATTTAAGAGTGTATTTGTTAAATAATGTAATAACAAAATAAATATAGATTAATTATTTTTTTAAATCTACACTTTCTAATTAACTTCCTATAAGTGTTCACAGATGTCATGAGTTCATTACACCCTAGCTAACAGTACGACTGTATTTGGTCAGGAATTTTGTATTTAATTAAAAAGAAACTGAAAAGTAAACCTTAACAAGAAATTTGGATCTCTACTTTAAGGAAAAATTTTAAAAATGGATTTTAAATCTAGAGATTTCCCCTAAAGAAATTTTAGATCAAGATATTTTTGTACTTTTTTCTTTTTTATAATAAATTCATACATCTCCTGTAAAATATATCCAAAGTTAATACACATATTATATCTGTGCATATATATTAATAATATAATACATATGGGAATAATCAACAAAAGCATTAAAATTGTATCTATAGAAGCTTAAAAAAGAGAACTGATTTTATCCCTTAAATTTTATTATTGTCACCATCCTCTTTTGGCTTTGTCTTAAGCTTATCTTTATCTTTTAAGGGCTCCTTTCCTTTGGTCCAAATATTAAATGTTTTAACTTTGTTTTCTCATCTTTTCATCATTCATGGTACCCCATAGCCAGAGGGGATCCCATCTCTCCTCCCATAGCCAGCTGGCATGACACCGGCACTATGCTAGACGTTGACTAAAACCATCAAAGTAGTCATCCCCCTTTCCCTTGGAAGGCATAGGGTATCATGAAGAAGCAAAACAAGTACACTGATATTGATGATGTTCTGGGCGATGTGCTGTAACACAGAGAATACCCAAAGAAGTAGTAGACTGGAGGGAGAGATCGGGGAGTTTCCCGGGAGAGTTGACTTTCACCTAATCTGGAAGGATGGTTGAGGAGGTTGTTGATGTGGCATAAAATATAAACATAAAATGAGGCATAATATGGTCACATTTGGGGAATTAAAGGATTTGGATGGATAGGAAAGTGAGGTGATGAGGAGGCCAAAATAAGAAGCTGTAATCAAAGATCTTAATGAATGTTATCTAACCTTATTGTAGCAATCATATTGCCGTATATTACATATATAGAATCACTATTTTATACACTTTAAACACACAGAATGTTATAGGTCAATTATATCTCAATAAGTTTTGGGGAAAAAAGATCTTAAGACCAAGTTAAAGAGATGAAGGACACCTACATGGGAAGTCTGCAAGTTGTTTGAAACTAAAAAATTCAAAAATAAACTGGGTCACCTTCTGTTTCTACAGAAACTTCCTAATTGGAAGTCTGCCATCCCAGATTTCCAAGTTAAAACTAATGGTCTCTTTAGATGCCCTTTGTTTTTCACCTTGCATTTCCAATTAATCATCCAACTGCACTGCATTTACATGATACAAGTATCACTATTGTTGCCTTCTGGTGAACTTTCCACTTTAGCTATTGAACTTTTCAATGCCAGAATTTCTATTTAGTTCCTTTCAATAATTTCTATATTATCGATATTCCATATTTGGTAAGGCATCTGTATGCTACTTTCTTTTAATTTTTTAACCAATTTATTTAGTTCTTCGAACATATGTATAGGAGCTGATGTCTACTAAGTCTTTGTGTAGTAAGTGCAATGTCTAGGCTTCCTAGGAGAAAGTTTCTTTTCACTTCTGCTTTCCCTGTGTGTAAGCCAGACTGTGACTTTCTCGAACTCAGGAAATCATATCTCTTCCCCCTGGTTTGTTGCTCCTTCTATTTGCTGTCATTTTTATTGGTGTTTTTTTTAATCCTCAACCAAGGATACATTTCATTGATTTTAGAGAGAGAGGAAGGGGAAGAGGAAGAAAGAGACATCAATGTGAGAATCACCAACAGGTTGCCTGACATATGCACCCCAGCCTCATATCGAACCTGCCCCTATGTATGTGCCCTGACAGGGGAGTGTGCTAGACGATGCTCCACCAAACTGAGCCACCTGGCCAGGGCTTTGTTAGTGTTTTAAATAGAACTCCTACCTTTTGCTATGACATGGATGAAACTGGAGAATATCATTCTAAGTGAAATAAACCAAGCAGTGAAATAAAAATACCATATGATCTTATTTATAAGAGGAATCTAATGAACAAAATAAACTAACAAACAAAATAGAATACCAGGCATGGAAACATGAAACAGACTGGAAGTGAACAGAGGGGATATGGGAGGGGGATAATAGTCGAAAGAAGAGGAAGGGACCAAAGAACATGTATGAATGAGCCCTGGACATGGACGAGGGTGTGGGAATTGACTGTGGGAAGAGGGTGGTGAGATGGGCGAGGAGGGCAAAGGGGGAAACATTGGGACAACTGTAATGAATAACAATGAAAATTATTTAAAAAAAGAATTATGGACTAATTTTCTATAATCTTTATTCATTAGTGTGTGCATTCACTTAAGACTGCCAGGTTAGACTTGTGGTTACCTGATGATTGGATAGTAATGTCTTGAAATGCATTGAATCAACACATTGTCCAGTTGTCACGGAGGGGCTCCCTGTAAGTTTTGGGGTGTGTTTACAACACACTAGAGAGCAGTTTATTTGCCTTTGTCTTCACTTCCTGTTTGTACAGGGCCTTCTCAGGTACCTTCTTGGCATCCACACAGCCATGTGCATTTCATGGTTGCCTGGATTCCCAGAAATATTGTAAATCACATCAAAGCCCCAGATAGACCTCATTCCCCAGGTTTCTTTTTGAGTAATTTGATCAGATTCCAGCCTGCCAGAATTTGTAATGGTCTCAGGTAGCTTCAAATATTGCACTTGATTATTTTCAATGACTTCCTTGAGTCTAAGGCTGTTCACATAGCTGTGAGGTGAAATAAGGACAGCCCAAGAATAAGTTGTTTTCAGTGATCTGCAAGTCAAATAATGAGAATTATCTGGAGACTGAGCTTCTGGGGAGATTTAAACCCTTTCTTCCCCTCCAGTGTCTAGTAAACTACTTGTTTTCATAGCAACAGAAATTACAAGGCTATTTCATGGTTTTCAAATTGATTATGGGTATTATGAATAGATCAGGATGGGGTAGGACAAGTATGAAAGAAACAGCATTTTTATAAATATTCCTGGATTGTTGCTAGCCTTTGTTTAATTTCTAGAGTTCTGAAAAAAATTATATTTTCCCTGTTTTAATGAGGAAGCAGATTTCTAAAGGTACTAGCCATGTCATACTCGAAGTGCCCATTACTCTTGCTTTTAATGCTATTTATTTTGTGTATTTTCATTAATATATTATTTATATATTAAGGCCAGAAACATGATTATTTTATATAGTCAATAGTCATTTATACTAATTCATATAGTTCATTATCTTTCAGCTTTAAGTTATTAGTTTATTTCCCTATTTCTATGTAGAATTATTTTCCTTTAGCTCTAGAATTTCCTTTATTCCCTATAGTGTGACTCTGCAGGTAAAAAATTCTTTTAATTTGTCTGTAAATGTCTTTATTGAGTCTTTACTTTTGAAAAATATTTTCCCAAGTATAGAATTCTAGGTTTGGCTTGTTTTGTTTTTCTACCTTGTGCCCAGAAATAGGCAGGGCACGTGAGGTGCTCGATGACACATTCCTCCACAGAGCACAAATGCTCACTTCTGGCAGGCAAAC